>JBAMYA010043778.1:0-38228 GCA_037176975.1 Arrhamphus sclerolepis | reverse complement strand
ACTTTGTACAGCACTTTGGTCAGCTGCTTAAAATAAGTTTATTTGGTGTGGTACAAAAAAAAAAAAAAAAAAAAAAAAATCACTCCCCACACAGTTGTTCTGGATGTAAAATCTAACTATAGACACCAAAAACGATTTTTGTATAACGCTATAAATACGCTTAATTCTGCTGCAAAGTTGGCAGTTTTAACATGGGGGTCAATGAGGATTTCCTCTGTTTTGGAGCCAACATCTTGTGGTCAGTAGTAGTGCAACAAAACATACTTCCTGGATTAGCTTCAACCTGGATGTGAAATGGTTGCCGTTTGGTTATTTCACAATTAGTGTATTGAAAATTCCTGGAAAAGTGATACAAATAATTGACAAATTGTGAGTGGGAACAGCTGAGGTTGTATAACTTCTTTTTTAAAATTCCCTTTGGATAAACGACTATATTGCATCTATGTTATCTTTATTGATATACTGTGCCGATGATGATGAGCAAACTCTAAACTTGCAAAAAGAAGCCCCTGCAGAACTCTTAAGTCCTCCGCCTTCTGTGACTCAATGAAACATTACATGTTGCAGCAAAATTAATGCAGCTGAAATGAAATGAGAACACAGAAAATACTCTCCTGCAGAGGAAAAAAAGAAAGAAGAAGAGAGGAAGAGGGGATCTTAAGCTTGAAATCGATCATTTCAGAAGTTGGGAAGGGTTCTTTATTAACTTTGCAGAGGACCTTCCCTGTAGACCTGGCTGTGGACAAACACAACTGAGGTGTCAGCAGGTATAAAATGTGCTTAGACAGACTTCTGAGCTTTGTAAATACGTTAGCTTTAAGCTTGCTATATAGCTAATATCAGCTCCTCTGGGCTGGCTGGGTGAGTTATTACCATTAATTATAGCTTACCGATCCTGGACTCTGCTCACAGATGACTTGGAAGAAAAGTTTTACTCTCCGTCTATCTGTCTGTCTTTTTGTCTGTTTGCTTGTGTTGTTGTCTGTCTGCATTTTTACCATCCTATACAAGTCCCTGTTGTTGTTGTTTTTTTCCTTCCATTTAATTGTATATCTGCCTTCAAGAAGATGGAGAGCACATTTGATTTCACAATGAAATATGATTTCTGCTACTCAATTTGACAATCACAACCTACAAGCTTGATATCAGGAATAAGGAAAAAAAGAGTAAAAATCTCAAAATAAAAAGGAGAAAAAGAAACAAGTGCAGAAACATCCTTTAAAAAGGTTTGAAGCCTCTTGATATAAGGCAAGCAGGGACCCCGTCTCTGGTGCAGAGAGTCTTTCCTTTGCAGAGAAAATGATGCAGCCCGTTTTACCTGCTCGTCTTATTTTCAGAAGAAAACAAATGGGTACAAAAATATGCGCACAAGATACAATTGAAAGAGACACAAAACATAATTCAATGTGTTGCTGAAAGGAGGTCGGACACCACAACACCAATTTTGAAACTAATTAAATTTTGGGGTTGCACACCACTAAAAATAGCTGCAATGTGCTGCAGAGGTCCATCAATTAAACTCACCCTCGGGGGACACCTGTAACATTGCTCTGCAGGAATAATATGCTTTTTCTTAGTTTTGCAACAAAAACACAAGGCTCCAGAACTACATACACACACTCACCATGTTAGATGCAAGGACATGAAAACATGAGTAATTTAAAGTGCTATTGTGAAGAAAAGAATACTGCAATATCCTTCCTTTCAACCGCATTTGCACAGGAAACAAAATAAAGAGCATTGGTATCTCTATATAACATAATTGTTGTTATTTACTGCAATGATTTATTTGCTTTTTTTTTTCAATAAAGGTCATGTCATTGAGGCTACGATGTTCATATTTCACAGTAGTGTGTTGTTTCAGTAAAATATCTATATATTAAATATACTGCAAGTCAAAGCGATGCAGAGCTCGTTGTACAGCAGAGCTCTAACTTTCAAAAGTGTTGCTCCCTCATAGCACATTCCTATAATCCAGATGATGAAACTAACTAAGAAATCATGATTTCTGTGCTCAGGTTCAGCCTTCGGTGTGTAATCTGGTTCCAATTGCACTTCTTCTCCCTGAGCTCTTTAGTGTAGCCGAGGTAAAACGGTACCTCTGACTGTCAGCTGCTGAGATGAGTTCAGCCCCAAACTCCCACCGTACCCCACTAAGACCTTCCACAAGCTCTCTAAACAACTTTCAATTTCACAGAGAAATTATTTATTCTCTCTCACCTACTGGGAGGGAAAAGGCAGAGAAAGCAGAGGCAGTGAACCAGATACTTTGTGTAAGGTTTTGTTTTCTTTTGTTTTGCTGTCGTTTCCCAAACTCACATTCATTTTCTTCAGCCATCTATTTTATTTTACATGATTTTAAAATTGCATTTGAAGAACACATGCAAAAACCTCCACCTCCAGAATCCAGCTATAAAGGCTGAATTAGAGCAAATCATGTGTCTAATTTTTTTTTTTTTTACTTTAAGTAATACATGCAAATCAAAGATGATGAAGGACACACTCACTGGTGCACAAGAAAACATCTTCTGCAAGATCATATATATATGTGTATGTGTGTGTGTGTGTGTGTGTGTGTATTTACATACACACACACAACTTGGAAAACCTTTGTGCAGACAAAGGTAAAAAAAAAGTGCATAAATACAGCAGGACCAGGAGACTGTGTGTTTCACAGTGAAGTCGTCTGTGTACATTTAGTCAGGAAAAAAATGCAACAGATAGAACTGATGTTTACACACTGGATGACCCAGACTCATTCTTGGGTTACACAAGAAATGATCCATGCTACCATGGTGATAAGACAAAGAGAGACAGAGTGTCAAAGAATGAGACAAAGAGACAGAAGGAGAGGGGGAAGCAGGAGACGCATCAAGTGAAAAGGGTGGTGAGCATTTTGCTTTCCTATCCTTATGACATTAAGGATGTCCATGTTCTGCTCGTCTCTCCCTGAAGACGAAGGACAGATCTAAGCTGAGCACACAGCCTGTAAATACCATTAAAAAATGTGTTCAGTGCTACACAGGATCATTGCAGAAACTAATATCGATGAGACTCACAAGATTTTGTTTCTTGCCGAATGTATGTGCTCTTTTGCTGCACTGATTAAAATTTACTTATTACAGTTTCCAGGTTTACTGAAATCTGAGACCAAACTTGTATGTTGTTACTGTTATGAAAACATGTAGAGTAGAAAACAGGCTCATTGTGGCTGCTGACCCTTATACAGTTATACCTGCACTTGTTTATTTACAGTATATGTGTGCATCTATCTATCTATCTGTCTATCTATAGATAGATAGATAGATGGATAGATATAGATATACACATATATATATATATTTCTATTTCATAGATAGTACTTGTACTAATGTTGCTGCTCTGCCCCATGTTGACATTAAGTAAAAGTTATTGTACATTGTTTGGAATAATTTAATACAGTATAACATGCTATTATTTTACTATGCTAACACATGGCGTCTACCAGTGTGTATCTGATGTTATAATAAAACTGTACAAGTTTTACAGTAAGATACAGTGAGATAATGTTTTTTATGTGTTATAGTTAAATCCAAGGAGCTCGTATCCTGGCTCTTGAAAAAATGAATTTGGCTAGTTATCTATTAACATACTGGATGTATAAAACACATAGTGGGAACAATACAATTGTTACTTTGAAAAAATGTACAGTGGAAAATAAGTACATTGCAGCTGGAATTGTTTTCTTCTTACAAAGGGAGCTGTAGATGTGAGAACAGCTGCCTTAGTGGGAGTCTTCTTGAATTAAACATTAGTTTTTATCATATCATAATCTTTGGATTCATCTTCCATCTGTACAACTTGTGGGTAAACAGCCTGACTCCGTTACCATCTTCAGAGCAGCAGAGGAAACAGAGCAGACCCTGAATGCAACAACAGGAACACTGAAATGTTCCACCAACAACGTTTCAAAAGGTTGCTAAAATACTGTATTCCAGGTCAAAGCATCTATCTCATTAGCAAAATAAAATCTCACAGCTATTATACAGAGACCCTTTTCTTTTTTTTTCCGCTCATAAACTCCAACAGTTTAGAAGTAAAGGATCAAGGACATGGTATATAGTTTCCACCACACGCTTTTTCTGTCCACTGTGACTTATTATGACGTTTGGCGAGAAATTAAAAATGGAGTAGTCCATCAATAATACATGCTTTTTTTTTTTTCTCCAAGCAGTGTGGGATAAAGAAAAAAAATCTCTGCTAAGGCAGGGAAGACTGAAGCAGCTGTGAAAATCTAAAGGACAGGCATAGAATTTATATAGATACATGCTGCATGTGATTTTTAAATTTACTGGTCCTCTGTAGATTTTCAGATTTTCTTCAAAGCTGAAACCCTACAGCCCAAGGTCTTGCTTTAATGCAGACAACTGTAAGTTACCGACATATTTATTGTTAGATATAAACCCTAAATTTGGCTGTGTGCACAAACAGCCATAAAAAAGTTCAGCCGAATGCTGCCCCCACTCTTGACATGAAATAGTAAAATCAGTAAAACAGTCTAAATAAATTCAATGCCTTTTCTGTTTGTCATAAAGATATAAAATAGAGAGGTTGCACCTACAGTTAGCGTCAGGATAATAGAAGCGTTTTAATTAAATTAACATCTACAGGGTGCAATGGTGTCTCTTTGAATGTACTGCCATCAATAACTACAATCAAGCTACAGCAGAAATGTGGTACAAATTGCATTTTATCTTGTTACATCTGCTCTCCATCTGTTCGTGTTTAGAATGTACTTTATTTTATTTATTTTTTGTCAATTAAGTCAAAGCGGAGAAAAAATAGAAATTCATATCACTGCACTTATTTCATTAGGTGCAGGTCCTTTTACAGGCTAAATGTGCTCCCAAGTTTCCAGTATGATGCTTCACGGAGTAGAGCTAGGTGAGCAGAAGCCTTTTCAGGGTCATGTCTGTCAGCATTGAGCCTAGAGAGACTCAGTTAGCAGCAACTGTGTTTGGTTAACATTTGGTCAAATCTTCAGTTAATAGCTACCTTTGCAATCTCAGAGACAAATAAAAAAGGATTCACCACGTCTGAATAACCAACACTTACAGTAGACATCCACCCTGATGGACTTGATAGCTGGAGAGCCGAGGCCATTCTCAGCCTTGCAGTAGTAGCGACCCCCCTGGGTCCTCAGGATCTTTGCAATGTGCAACGTCTCGTTGAACACACTGGAGTCCTGGAAGCGGTCTGACACGCTGCCAGCTGTCTTCGTCCATCGGATCTGGAAGGAAAAGAAAAGAGCAACAATAACTATATTTGTAGGTCTTCTTTCAAGCTATTATCTTCCATAGAGGAGGGTTTGCTGTGGACTGAGGAGATGCTTACAACCCCAGGTAAAGAGTTGTTTTTTTGTTTTGTTTTCAACCAGTAATAAACATGGAAGCTCTAGAACAGGCATAGTAGTTGTAGGCTTGGAAAATCACAAAAATAAACTGAAAACCGGAGTAAATTTTTTTTTAAAAAGATTTCAATTACTTTTTTTTTGTTTTGTTTAAAAAAAGAATTCATTGTAAATTAAACAAAATGTACATGTTTTTATTATTTTTTTTCTCATTTTCTCTCATCTCATTCCCTTGCAGTTCATTCACATTACAAGACATACTGGACAATTGAGAAAAGTTCTTGTTCCGGCCTTTGAAGTTAAAATTTGATCCAACCATGCCGTTGCCAGACAACTTCGATAAAAACAATGAAATAGCCGTTGAAATGGTTTAACATTTCCCTTGCCTTTGGTTTGAATTAACAGCAAACATCACCAGCTCCAATATTAAAGTTAAAGCAGTGTCATGCTCTCATGTGGGGTTTTTAACTAAACAGTGAGCTGAAAGAACCAACTCTGCTCAGTCAATCAACATTTTCCATTTTTCAGAGTGAGTCATTACAAACAGATGCTGTGATGTGGAGCAGGAGCCTCTTGGAGTGCTTGAAGGCACACTTTGTCTCCACTCAACAGAGCCAGTCAGGCCCACTTTCAGTTTAAGTTAAAATTAGTGCCTGCTGACTGAAACTAAATGAGTTTTTGTCACAAACACTGCCGGTCAAAAGTCTTAGAACAACATAATTTTTCCCTTTTTTTGTTGAAAATTATGCAGTTTAATGTCTCATTGTACTCATAATCATAGAACAAATAAACAACTGAGGTTAATAAAGAAAATATGGTATTAATTTATAAACCAACTTTTGACTCAAATTATCCACCTTTGTTAACTATAACAGATGCAAACACTCGTGGGATTCTTCCCACAATAGAAATCAAATATTCTTCATACTTCCAACTCTGATGCACAAATTCTCATGAATGTGTGGCACTTCTAAGTTGCTTTGCTTTGTTCCCTGAAAAAAAGGGCGATGGGTGACTATGCCTACTCAGTCCAAAGCTAAAACTTTGGACTGATAATGAATGACAAAACCTCTAAAGATAAAGAGTAAAATCTAAAAATCAATGAAAATTTGGTTCTAAAGAAGAGCACATGGAATCAGATTGTTGCTAAATAAACTGCTTTTTCAAATAATATCCAGGTTATTGCTTGGATTTCCAATAGATTAACATCAAGATATTCTATGTATATACTCTTAAAACAAACCAAATCAAACTTTATTTTGACATAATAAAATCAACACTTCTAACACATAAAAACCCACACACTCATTTAGTTTAAGAACACACATCTGATCATATATATATAAATATATATATAGATATAAATAAAAAAAATAGATAGATAGATAGATAGATAGATAGATAGATAGATAGATAACTGATGAACATCTAGTTGTAAAATAAATCACTGTTATATTTTTGTTCAGTTCCACAGAACAAAATGATTGGACACCTAAAAACTATCCCTGAACTTCCTCCCTCAGTGTTCTGCTCCTCACAGCACCGTTCTCAGCATGAGTGCTGATCGCTAACTGATGAGACCCAGTTAGCCTGTGGCATTGAGGTGTAATGAAAGGTGAAATAGTGTTACTCTCTAACATGAAGCTGTAATTGACTCTCCATCATCTCCCTCTCCTGTCCTCATTAAAGCATACAGCATGAGCAGGTGCTGTGACAACTTTAGCCCAGGGTCCACACATCCAGAACCACCAAGCATAAAGATCTGTTCAATCCCTCCTCCTAAGTAAGCCCCAGATGGACTGGCTTAGCCTGAAGAGCCTCATATTTCGCTTTCTAGACAGGGAAAGCTACGACTTAGAATCCAATATCTCCACTCTGGGTGGTGATAGCATCATCTTGGATGCTGATAACATCCCATTTTGTAGAGATAGCATCGGGTGGAATAGGGATATCGCCGCATGCAGGGATGGGTTTGGGTGCTATCATGCAGATTGTTGCTGGCTTGCCCTAGATATGTTTTTTTTTTTTTTAACCATGGCAGCTCCATCCAGAGGTTGTGACAGCTTTAGGTTTCCTCATATTCCAATCAAATGGGAGAGAGGGAATTAAAGGGTGGGTGGCCAAAAATCACAGGGGAGGGGGAGGGTCTTGGGGGTAGCGGATGATGAGAAAAGAAATGCACACAATGTAGCGACAGTTAAAGCTTATCAGAGGAGTTTCAGATGCTCTGTGTTGCTCGCGGTGTTTCTGCTCATAGCAGCAGAAATAAATTGGCTTCCCTGAAATTCAAAGGCTGAGTGTGTATTGCTTACTCCCTTTCATCAACCTCTTTTGCTAAAAAAAAAAGAAAAAAAAAAGAAAAGAAAAGTAAAGTAAATGTCTGTCTTCACACTTTGGTTCTGTCCAGTCCCGTTAAACCATATTTAAGTGGATATATTACCAAATGAACACAGCACACAGAAAAAGCTTTACTAGGCCTGTTTCAAATGAGACACTGAGAGAAAAGTCTGAAAAAGCCCAAAGTCAGCAAGTGACTGATGCTGAAGCAGCACTGCTGGAAAAACTGGGCCTTATTAGAGCAGTTAGGGACACCATGAGTTCAGCAAAACAAGCCTTAAAGTTAAATAACTTATGAGCATAAATTACTTTTTGAGTTCTGTGTCACTCTTCTACAGTGTGCTGGATTCCCTCTCATACAACACAAAGAAAACCTCTTATTTTTTTTTTTTTTATGCCAACCTCAGCAGAATTCAGTCTTCTCCCTGCTTATACCGCCAGTCATTTCCTTTGCCTTTTTGTATGAAGAGTTTAGAGTTTTAGCAAAGCGCAGTATCAATAAGTGCATTGTTGGAGTGACACTAAGAAGCGGGTATTCAAACAACTCTTCGTGTTCTCAAAAACAGAATGTGCCCGTCTGTTCACAGGAGCAGTGGACCGATTTATTGGTGAGCTTTCAGCTCTCCCTGCACCCCGAGGCTTTTTTCACGCCTCCACTCTTATAACTTTTTGCATTCTCGCAACTCTGTCTACAGAGGGAGTCCTGAAGTGTGCCTGGTGAGAACAGTTTGACCCTCTTCACTCTCCTTAGTGCAATGCAAACAATCTCAGTCTGAGAGGTGCTAGCAGATTTGGGCATTAAGCTAATTGCTGCTCCTGACATTGATGGGTAGGTTATTTTTGTTTTCCTGTTTCACATTCCGCAGCCAAAACTCAGCTGCAAGCACAGACTGGCAGAGTAAATGAAACATCATTATTGCAGGAGCCTGCTTTATTTAAGGCAGAATCATATTTTTAACAATACCTTGTGATTGCATGTATATCTGCCATAAACACTAATTAGGACCTAGCTTTCTCATTTTACCTCATATAGTATGGAAAAAAGAAAGTGGTGTATTATATACTACTTTTAAAATGCCATTAAAGAACACACTTAGTTACACATGGAAAAGCAATTCCTTCTTAAATCAGACATCCCAAGTGAAACATCTACATTTGCTTCCTGAGAAAGCAGAAGCTCTCCTACATTAGTATCCAACTGAAAAGCCCAGCAGTGTTTGAGACCACACACGCTGCGATGTCACGGCAAGCGCTAATTAAAATGCGCCCAGTGTCTGTTGTTATGCAGGGATCATATGCTGGAGCACGCGTCTTCAGTGAATCTCCCACAATGCCCGCTGTGACGTTTCCATCTCTCCAACTTCGGACTAGTCTCTAATTGCTTGCCATCTTTCCTTTTAGGTGCAAATGGTGGGATGTGCTGCTCTGTGGTGCAGACAAGTGTGGCTGAGCATATTAAACGAGTGATCAGAAGAAACAACAAGCAGTCCACATCCAAAACTGTGAGCATACATTTTCTCCTGGTCTGTATTTAAAAAAAAAATTACCAGGATGATCATATCTTCACACGCTACAGTCGAGGCTTTGATGTCAGAATCAGAGGAAAGGAGGAAATGTATACTGACATACATAAAAGCAAAATTAATCAGATTTTATTTGCGTGTTGGAACTTAACTTTTTCACTGCTGCTGCCAAGATATATATTTAGAACAAATGAGCGTGAACAACTGTGGGTGTCTTGGATATGATGCATTAAAGGTAAGACTATAAGATGGTGCCCCTTCTGGTACTGCAGTGTGTACAGAAAGCAAAGTCAAAAATAGAAGGTTAAATCACATTCAAAAAGTTAAAAAAAAAAAAAACACCATCTGCTGGAGACACCAGCACTGTAGGCTCACTTGTCATGGGAGCATCCAAAACAGATCACATACTCCAATTGGTCTGTAGAAAGTGAAATGTCCCAGAGCCCGAGGTTAGCTTGTTTTTACTTGTTGACCTGTGGAACTGAACACATAATCTGGCAGGCCAATAATTGAAACGAAAAAAGAGAAAAGAAATAAAGAAAAAGTGGGGGTATTGTTTGCAATGTGGTGTTGCTGGCTATTGAAGTCTGGTACTCAAACAAAGTGGTGTGGACATAATGGACGAAAGCGAGGGCAAAGGAGACGGAGGGCAGATGGCTTCATCATCAGGGACCCTTTGATGTCTGTTCATAGCATCAAAGACAATGCATAAATCTGTAGAAGAGTGAGAATGAAAGAATGAACAGATACATTTGGTTTTCTGATAGAGAGTTTAAGTAAGAGCGAAGCAGTACTGCAGACAAAAGAAAAGGGCTTCATGAGCCTTCATATTTCATGAGGAAAGCAATGAATCTAATATTCATTTTTATTACTGAATCATCTCTTCTCTAATATTCCTCTTAATTGATATTCTTGAAGCTATATTGTGATGAGGAATAAAGGAAAGACAAGAAAAGATATATTGAAATCGGATTTCAATTTTATATTTATTTTACATTAATAGAAACTGACTAATTAGGGATTGATACAAAACCTATGATCTGGGATATACTTGAAGTTTGACAAAGCATTTGTGTCTGTTCGCGTAGACAACCAGATACGTTGTGAAGGTTTCTTGCTTCGTGCTTTATTTTTGCAGTCAGAAAAAACAACCCCACCATCTTTGAAGATGTTATGTTAAACCATAAAGTCAATGTTGTCAGGACAGCAATTTGTTTGTCTCTATTACTGATGCGGGAAACTGATGAATGACTGACAACTTGTTGCGTCAGGCTGTTGCTCTAGTTCAACAGAGCCAACACCAAACACAGCGTATAAAGGTCATAACTGCAGAAGAGCTTTGTGACAGTTCACTTGTGGCCAACTGTTGCACTGACCTACACTGGCACGCCCAACATTCAAAAGGATGTTGTGCCTCACATACGCCTCACATAGTTTTTGGACAACGTGCATGACCGGTGTGCCAAATGAATGTAGGACAGGAGTGTCAGCCATGATGTGCTCGTGTATGCGTTGCAAATGTTAAGTACTTCTCAGTATATCCCAGGCCGTATGAGTCTGGCTGCACTTACATCCCAAAGTCATAGTTGTACTGATCGATTTCCTGACTTTGGATTTGGTTTCATTGCACACTTTTAAGGCAGCTCTGGATGGCTTGTTGGTGTACTCATCAATGGTTGTATTAATGTAGGTACTAGTCTCACTTTTTCATGTTGTTTTAATATAGCCTACACATCTTTATTTTAATGTTACATTTTACCTTTAATCTTTAGGGACAGTGTTTTTTGTTTTGTTTTGCTTTTTTTCTGTATATTTTATGTTTGCCTATGGAACTGTGTTTTAGCCTCCACTCTTGTAAAAGACATTTTAAATCTCAGTGTGGTTAAATACAGGATTGATTTGAAAAATCTTGACCTGAAAACAAAAGTTTGTTACTCTAAGTCTGATTCTATGACTTTCTGTTAGCTCAAAATTTATTCACTTTTCAGAAATTTCTGCAAAATAAAAAAGAGGGAAGATGTCAGAGGAGACAATGTTTGTTGACGATGTTGAAAAGCATGAATATGATGACTGGCAGAGCTTTTAAAATAAGTAGAATGGCATTCATTTGTGTTCACATCGTGAGTCAACCTTGATCCATTTACAGCATGTTTCAGCTGTGTTCCAGAGGAGCATCATATTTGATCAAACCTTTTTATTGTGTGTGTATTTTGTGTGTGTGTGTGTGTGTACGCACACGGCAAAAGTCTCTGAATCGGTGATGTGTATTAAAGAGGACATTTTATGCAAAACTCACCTTTAGCATCCTTTTTTATTTCTATTTGTGTCTCTCCTGCTCCTGTAAAAACTCCATGTGTGGAAACAAACCATCCTTCCATTTTGGTGTCTGGGATCATGACCCATTTGGACGCTCCCCTCATGTGACGTCAGTTTAGGGAAGACCCATCCTGGTATCACCCCTCACCTATCAACCCTTCCCAGAGCCCCACCCACTAGATTAGTAGAAGATCCGCCATTTTTGGTTTGCTGGTTATACGAGCACTGACGCCAAGTGCTATGGCTACAAAAAAAGGCACATAACACATGAAGCGTTATGTTGTTGGCCGCAAAGAACAACACAAGTCTTTACACTTTCTCAAATGGCTCCATTTCATTTTCGATGGCCGTGTTCCAGCAACAGTCTTGTTGTGTGCGTGAACCACTTCAAGGTAGACTGCGTTTCAGAAGCTCGCAGAATTAGTCAGCAAACTTCTTCTGATGGAGGAATCTGTACCTATTGTCTTTGCCAAGTCAGCAGATGAGGGAGATGTAAGTAATTTCAAATAATGGATTTTGTGTTTATATCACAGATAAGCATGAAAGCATTTTACCATTTAGCACAAGCTAACACTAACATTACCGCTGGTCCTGCATGTGCTTGGAGTGGTTTTCTCCATTCCAAATTGCGAATGGTGTGCAACAACCAATTGAGTCATTTTATAGTTTGGTAATTTTTTAAAGTAATGTTTGTTGAAATATTTTCCATACTTGAATTAAATGTTGTCGTGGTATCCACGATGGAGGCTGCCATCAAGTAAAAGCCCTTAGTCTAGGCTGACCTTAGCTGTTGTAGCCTCACTTTACGTTATCCAAAGTAAATGTAGACTTCCTGTGGAAGTCCACACCAGAGCTGAAGATCTTTGCCCAAACCCGACTGAACCTGACAAGACCTGACAGTGTCTGTCAGGTTCAGGCTTTATTTCTATCATTTTACTCAGGCACAGGCCAAGCTCGGGCTTGCACTGTAAATGAGCGGTCAGCTAGGGCCAAGTCGGGCCCAACTTTTAAGGCCCGATGATAACCCTACTCCACACTTAATTTAGGCTGCAAGGATTTGTCATAATTTGTACATGAGGTCAAATGATATCACTGATCTTCTACAGCTCAGATCGCATCTTTTTTTTTTTTAACATGACTGCACGGAAAAACTACATTACCCACAGTGCTCTGCTATAGAGTAGGCCTAGGTGGGGCATCAACAACTTATTTGTATTAAAATGACATTCTGAAATGGACTGAAACTGGTAAGAAAAGAGCTGGTAAGATCTCTTTATGTGAGAGTGATTTTGTGCAAATAACTTCATGAACATGTTTTGTATAGCCCATAGACCTTTTCTCACTTGTTGAAAAAGGGGTATAATATGTCCCCTTTAATATTTCTGGGAAAGTATATGTCAGGCTACCTGGAAGCTATTTAGATTAACATACAGAGACTGTTACATTGCTACTAAGCCTTCCAAGCCTGTAAGATAGCTTTTAGTTCACTGCTGCCAATTTGAGGATCCTTGACTGTTCGGTAACAAATTTTCTAAATACATATCAGTCCATCCATTAAGAGATGCGGTTGAGCCTGGACACCAGTGTTTGGTTTGAATCTAGATCTGTGGTTTAAAGAAATGGAAATATCCTCATTGTATCACTATTTAAAATGTCCTCCTGAGATAATATGAAGCAAATGTTTAAGTGTCATATGCCAAATGGGACCGTGTTTCTATTTTAGAGCTCTAAAGATTGTATCTGATGGTGAGTTTGATAGTTTTATTAAGTTAGTGGGTCTAATTTATAACATCCATTGCTGAGTACAGGGTGTTAGGCAGGTTGTGCAAACATCAGGGACCCAGTCCACAGTTTTCCTGACAACACTCACTAAATACATTCATACTATAACTAAATACATTCCAGTGTAGAAACCCATCTTAAATAAGGATCATAATGTAATCTGAGATTTGATGGAGTTCCAGATGGGATGTAAAAGCGAGAACCATGAGAGATTAAGATTAAGATTAAGATCAGCCTGCTGAGACACTGGTGTACAAGACGAGAGGAGTGATGTCTACAGAACGATGAGATATCTGGATTGGCAGAGATGCGAACTCATTTTCTAATATTCTGTTTTGTGGTCCTTATTAATATGTCAGAATAAAAAAAGGGCCACCTCGGGTTTTGGTAGACACTGATATGTAATAGAAAACTTTGCAATATTGTAAACACAATGTTAGCAGCAGTGGTGATCCATAATTTCTGCTTCTTGGCTGTGTGCCCTAATACTACATCACTGCCAAGTTGTTCTATTGGAGGCATGCAATAACCTCTTTTCTTTTCTATTCTTTTTTTTAAATTCTCAAACTTTGTTCTTTTTTCTTACAAGACTGACACTCATTATCTCTTCATGGATCGACATACACCGAAGGAAGCAACTGAGCGTGGAGATGTAAAAGCTTTTGTTGTGTTAAGAGATGTCCAGTTTCCTCTGAGATCCAAAAATCCTCCCAACGGACTATAAGAACATGAAATGAGTGGCTCCTGCTCTTACCAGTCCCAATCTTTCTGGCACAGCCTGTAGAAAAACTTCCAAACTCAAAACGGGAGCAGGAAAAAAGCACACATTAGCCGATGTGAAGACAATTAAATGTGAAGACAGAAAAGTGTTGTTTCCATGAGTGCGTGGGCGTATCTTTGTTTGTGTGTGGCTGGAAGCATTTACGACTTCATTAAAAACCCTATGTTTTCCATCCAAGGTGAGTGGGTGGGCGGATGAGCTGAAAGAGAGGACCAATGTGATGAAGCTGCTGCCTGGTTGGACGCAATCCAGAGACTCATCGCAGTGGGGATGCCTACGGCGGGTGACTGTGTAATTTAAGCGTATTGATAGTGATGCATTAAACAGTGGGGGAATAATTTTATGGTCTGGTTTGTCCTTTGTGGTACAGTACCTGGCACAACACTGGTGAAATCCAAAGAAAAAGACTGAAATCTGACACGAGTGATTAAAAAAAAGTGATCCGCTAATGCAGAGCTAATTGAGGTCGTTTACAGTGATTGAGCAACGTGACCTGCCCCTCTGTGATACTGTGGTCCAGATGGTGTGTGTAGTTTAAAGTGATGTACAGTACACTGGTGGTTCAAGAAGAAAAACACTGATAGGAGAAGCTGTTCTTGGTATCAGTTTGCATTTGAAATTTAGTTGTCTTTTTAAAGTTAAATTGCCACTCAAATGTTCCAAATAAGATGAAACTTTAAAAACTGCATTTCAAGTTGTCATTTTACTTACTCAAAGTGATAAGAGGCCCATACAGAGCTGTCAGGACTTTGTGTTTTTGCATTTCTAAACCACCTGAGCTGACGATCAGGTAGCCGTGGTCATGCATTTCAGCATATATATATACTATAAATACCAACCACCAGGTGTGGATGGTGGTTGGTATTTATTGTTCAAAAACCCAAACTCTGAAGTGAAATACAGTTGCTGTTACAAACCTAAATCAAATTAGTCCAAATTTGTTTATTAGTAACTGTATTGACTGTGGTCCACAAAGCCGCAAGCAGAGTCCTTCCTTCTGAAGAACTAAAATGCCAATTCAGAAAAATGGAATTTATAATCCCAGATTAGCAAACAAACTGTAGTTTGTAGTTAATTTTAAGATATTTAAGATAAATAGAAAACATTGCTGCTAAATATGTTCAATATGTACAACAGATGCACAGATATTTTTTCTAATCCTGATCACTGACCAGAATTTTGTCAGTCACAAGGAGGCAAATGTTGAAATCTTCAATGATTCTTATTTGAAAATCTCCTTTTCATTCCTTCTTTGAACAAACTCTTCTTCATCCCAACTGCTGCATTCTTTCAGGTGAAGGCACATTTTTCCTACCCCTATAGCTTTGTACAGGTTTAACCTGTATATATATATATGGAAATGTAATCAATCCATCTCAGTTTGCAAGAGGGGATATTACTTAACCATGACAAGAAAAAAAGTCAACATCTGCGTCATCGGCAGATGAAATACTTTACAATCTCTGAATTAAGCTGTGGTACCGTGAGAGGATGGATTATTGTGCTGCATGATGTTTAGGTCAATATTTGAGCGCAGAACAGGATTACGAAACCTCTGGGGATGTTTTAGAATGAATTCTAGTAGCTGAACATTTCTTTTCCGTTTAACTTTGAATGTATTTACAACATGTCTTTTTAATCATGTGGTGAAAATTGTTGGTACTCTTCCATTAAAGAAAGAAAACCCCACACCCTAACCCTAACCCAAAAGTGATACAGCTGCAGTAGTTTGCTCATGAGGAGTGGGCTAAAATACCAAGTGCAGAACTCTCATTCAGAGTTACAGAAATTGTTTGATTGCAGTGATTACCTCAAAAGGTTGTGCCGCATAGTATTAAGCTGAGGGTACCATCATTTTTGTCCAGACCAGATTCACTAGTTTGTTAGTTTAAAACAAAACAAAAACAAACAAACAAACAAAACAAAAAATTAATTAATTATTTATTTATTTTAATTTCAATGATTCTGTTAAAGCAAATTTTCAATAGCAGTGTCTGATTTTCATTTGTTAATTTTTATTAATTATTACTTTCAGTTTTAAGTTCTTTCTGTGACCATTGTGGGTTTTTCTTTCTTTAATGAAGGATGCCAACAATTTTATCCACGTGTGTATCTATACATTTATACACACATACATACACACACACAAACACACACACGACATTCTGCAGGATCAAGGTGACTGTTTGTTGCGCGTGGACTCAAACATGCAAGTGAACAGAGAAGACAATGGCTGTCTGACAATAGGAGAATCTAAATCTGCACAGAGACTTTGAGAGAACTGTTTTTTTATCTCCACATATGCTCCTGAAAGATGAGGAATCTCAACTCAATTAAAATGTGAAACTCGGGGAAAAGAGAGAACTTGTTCCCAGGATTAATATTTAATTCATATGAACTGATGAGCAGTATAAAGTTTGTTTCCAACAAGGTCACACATACACACACACCATTGTGGTTTTTTTTTTCTTTTTCATCACAAAGCCAGCCCTAGGTCTACCACCACCCTCAGATAACCTTCGCAGGTTCCTGAGTGACTAAAAATGAGCGTACTCTGCCCCTAACAGAGGGGGGACCAAAGCCGACACATCCCAGAGTCCAGAGAGACAGAGCCAGGACCTGCTGTGACAGCGGATCTGCGTGAGCATCATAATGACTCTGGTTTCAAAGGGGATCCTGCCTCTCTTACCACAGCCACGCAGAGCCTTTGATCTCCCACTCTCTTCTCCTCTCTCTCCCACCCCATCCCTCTTCTTCGCTCTGCTTGCTTTTTCAAAAATTCTAATGAAGTGAAAGATAAAAATGATGATGAGTAGAGCGTCCCCTCCCACGAAAAAGAAGAGCATGTGTCTGAAACTCTCTAATTTAGGAGGCCTCACCTTTTTAGATGAAATATAAAAATCAATATGCTCTTTTGTTTTGACATCCAGGAGGCAGGTATATGAACTAACAGTCCTGCATATCGATCAAAAGGTTTGAAACATATTATTTAATGCAAATGAGCTTAGTCCTTTCTGGAAGTAGGGGTGGATTTGGTCTAATTTGTGTTCTCAGGCAAACTGAAAACAGCACAGCACTGGTGTTAGAAAGGTTAGCATGTGCAAATCCTGCCCAGATTAATCCCAAGAACAAAACTGCAATGGTCAGGGGACAGATCTGACCCGCATGGATGGAGCTCATTTTAGTTTCTCCTAACGAGAAGATGGGCTCTGGTTCCTGTGAATTTCTAACATTTATTAGCACACTTTCTCAGATGTGGTGATGAAAGGGACAAGTAGAAAACAAGAACAAATCAAAAATAAAGCTTCATTTCTTCAGGAAAGGTTTCCCCCCCCCCTTGTCTCTTTTAATTAGTTCAGATCACAGTTGTAAATACAAGTGTGAGAAAAGCTTTCATCAGATGCTGAGCACCCATGTGCATTCACATGACCCAGAGTCTTTTTGCTGTGGCCTGTTTCTCACTCATTATGCTTTGTTTTGGCAGATGTTTCTGCTGTTTTGTGTCTGCATTCTCATTAGACTTTCATTACCAACATGCAGGTGCACAGTGCAACCTAAACCATCAATAATTAACGGATTAAACTTTTAAGCTGCTTTAGTGCAGAGGTATGTGGTGCATCACTCTGACTGAGACAGATGGGGACAAAACTACCATCTTTTCCCTTAACATCCTCGTGCAGCTATTTTTATCCACGCTGCAGATGAAAAGGTGGTCCTGATGTCCATACCTGTGGCCGCGGGTGGCCCGTCACCAGACAGGTGAGCTCCAGGGTCTCTCCTTCTCTGATGGTATAGACTCTCTCAGAGTGCCGCTCCTCCTCGACATTGCAGGCGTGTCCTGAGTGTATAATGCGGACACTCGGAGGCGCTGTGGAGGGGAAAAAAAAAAGGGACAAGGGGAGTTAGCATTCTAGTAATTTCTGAGGGAATGGGTAGTTTAGTGCAGAAGAATGTGTATTGATTAAAAGCTTGTCTCACTCAAAACAAGGCGATTCCCAAGCTCTGACAAACGTTCGCTGTGCACCCACTGGGGCATGCAAGTATCAACAGGTACAAAATAAGAGAAGAATCTATACATATTTTGCTTTGATGGCATCTATGTTCTTTCTTTCTTTTTTTCAGGAACTACTACTTGACCTGTGTAGTATTACAATCTTTTCCTAATATACTCTACACACTGCTGATCTGTGTTCATAGAGACTGGGAGAAATAAATATGGTGTTGTGAAAATAATACAGTGTGGCAGCCATATGAGGAGCGCAAAAGCCAGCTCGCCTGCCAGATGCCCTGCAAACATCTAGGGGTTAAAGGTTTGTTATATGAACACAGCACACATGAAGTAAACACAAATATAGCACGTATAGCCAATGCTGAGTCGATGTCGACAACGACCGTGGAATATAACATCATCTGAAGGAGAGGGAATTGGATTAAGATTTGAAGTGCATTGATTTAGAACACTTGTAGTGCAACAGATCTAAGGATCCACGTGATGACATGTCAAGGTCAACCTGTGAATGGTAATAAAAATTCACTCTCCCATACAGTTGTCATGGACGTAAAATCTAACTGTCATGATCCCTGTTCCTGGCCTAGTCATGTCATGTTTTCTTTGCTTTTCTTTTCTCATTGCTCTCCTTGCCCTTAAACTCCCAATCACTAAACCCAGCTCACCTGTTTATAAGTCTCTCCCAGCCACAGCACTTGTATCAGATTATCTGAAGAATCCAGCTGAAGAGATCCAGCCCTCAGATTTTTAGATTTTCTCTGCTTTTGCCCTCAGGTGGTTAATGGTGTGACCCCTGCCTGGCTCTCTGGATCCCACTCTGACAGCTGGTTCCTCTCTCCCCCTCAATCACTGAAGATCCCATCAACTATCTGGACCCTTATCTAAACCACACCTTTTCCAGAAACATCCTCATTGTGTCTGCCATAACCCAACAGGTTGGTCAATCTCACCCTCAACAAAACTGCTGACCTGCCTTACCCTTGTCACTCACCTGTCTCTCTCTCTGCTTCAGATCTTCAACCAGTCCCTACAGTCCAGTATTCAGAGCTGCAGTCTACCCTTTTTAAAACCTGTAAGCATCTGTGTATTGGGAGCATTTCTGTGTCCTTAAGTTTACAACCCTTGACAGTAACTATAGAGGCCCATCCATCCATCCATTTTCTATACCCGCTATTTCCTGTTCAGGGACACGGGGGTCTGCTGGAGCCTATCCCAGCTCACATTGGGCGAAAGGCAGGGGTACACCCTGGTAAGGTCGCCAGTCCATCGCAGGGCTTCATCAGTACATGATTTTTTTAAAAATTGCCTGGCCTTTACTCATTCCTGAAATGAAGGAAATACATCCTTAGAAAGAAACTTAGTGTTTCAAACATTGCTTCTGCATTGTGACTTTTATTTCCCTAGCCTAGAGTTTAAAGTAATAATTGTTTTTGGCCCATCAGTCAGTTAAGGGTTATGAGGTCATTTCCAAACACTTTGAAGTCCAGTATGCAATAATGAGAACGATTATTCGCAAAAACATGGAAAACATTCAAGACAGTTGCCAATCTTTCCATAACAGTGGGTCCCAGCTGCTTCAATACTCAGAAAACCCAAAAAGCTACATTTCATGCTTTACAACCATCAGTTGCTACGTTAAATGTTAAACTTTGTGGAAGTTAAATGGGATAAAGATGTGCAGGTATTGCTTAATCGGGGGGCATTGTTGGATTTGGTTTCTTCTTTTTTTTTTTGTCGTTTCTTTGAGAGTTTTTGAGTGTTGTCTTGTATCTCTGTCCTTTTCTGTTTCTGTCAGCTTTACTTCCTGTTTTATTGGCCTCTACCAGAGGAGGAAGATGGTGTCTGTGTTCAGCTTTGCCTCTGCTCCCTCTCTGCTTTCGTGCATATTGATTCTTTTTCTTGTGTTACATTGAGTTTTTGTCTGATAACTTAACATGGTTTGGATACCTCTCACCATGGCAGGGATACCAGAGAAGTTATGAAGCAGCTGCTGTAACTCCAGTCTGCCACCAGAAGTCGCTGTTCTTCCTCACAATGAAGCCCAAAAGTTTTTGATCGTTTTTTTGATACAAACTGAAAGAAAGCCTCAGTGGTTCAAGAGGCTTAATTTGCCCATCACTATCCACAGGTGTCCCAGTGAATCAGACTCCTTTTAATGCCCTGACAAAATGATTGAAATGTGGCACCCCTTCAAAATTACCACAAAGAGGTAACGAGGCCTCATTCAGAGTGGAAGCATAGCATTAGCATCACTACGGTTTTGAGTTTGCCTGAAAGGGTTTGGAGGCAAAGCAAAGCAGCCTAAAGAAGCTATCCAGTTATCAATGTACAGTCTAGCTCAGCCCGAAGCCTCTCGCCATTCAACAGCCAGAGCTCTTCATATATATATCATTTCACGCCACTAGGTGGAGCCTCCCTTTGTTTTAGTGTTTTGTTCCACTCAAGCACTTGCCTTCTTTTTTTTTGCTTTTCCTTTACTTTTTTTTTCAGTAATGCAGACCGTTGGTTGTCTACGTCTACTGTGCATAACCATGTATGGAATGCCGTGAGACCAGGCGTTGTATGGTCTGTATCATTGCTGTGAATAGACGCACAGCGTGTGAATCCCTCAGTTTTGTCTCCCGTGTCGTTGTTGGTCCTACGCTGGAGTCGTGTTAACCTATTCTACGGCTAAGCCTTGCTCCAACACCACGTTACACCATGGACAACTCTATTCTGTATGTTGAGGCGAGATAAATATATCCAGTCAGTTCATAATCTTATGTGCAGACAAGGGGTGGAAGGCATGTGAAAATAAACCCTTTCTTTTGCAAAAGGGTGGATCAAGAAGTCCTGAAAATCTGCCTCGAGTACATCCACTTTATATCACTCATGGTTAATGATTTCAGCTTAGCTAACTTGGCTTTTATTAACCTATAAAACATCTTGATATTCTGCGACGAACTGGAGACCTGTCCAGGGTGTACCCCTGGCTTTCACCCGAAGTGAGCTGGAATAGGCTCCAGCAGACCCCCGTGACCCTGAACAGGGTGGATGAATGGACAACTTGATATTCATGCTGATCAAATCTATCCAAACATCCTCCAGTATCACTACTGGTCCATCTGACAACTTTGTGTTCTTTACATAGAAACTGAATTGAAGTGATTTTAATTGTTCACCTTTAACTATAAGCCCTAATAAAAATCTGACATAAATTATTTGAACTGAAATTGTCTAGTCTTAATTTTTTTCACATTGGGCTACAGTGACAGAAAACTGTTGCTGTCTTTGGATTTCATTGGTCTTTAGTAATACATTTTTAACATGGCCTTAGATCATCTGATTGAGACTTTAGTTATAAGACAAAATGATTGTACAATTGTTTCATGCTTTTATTTTTCAGTTATCCAAGGCAAGAAGATTAGAATTCTCTATCTGGATATTCATGTAGATGCACTTTGGGGTCAAAGAAAACAATTGACCCTTTATCAGCCTTCTGATTGGTCCCTCACTGACCAACCAGAAAAAATCATTCTCCGTCTCTACATCCAGGGTGGAATATCCAGTTGGACAAAATATCCGTCTCTCTCATTCACAACAATTGAAAGAACATACTTTTTATTTGCTTGTATCAACATTTAAGTCATTGGATTATTTTTTGTTGAACTTTGTCTTCGTAAAAAGGAACACACAGTGTAATGAGGGTGCAGCGTATTTTCATCCCAAAACGGGCAGAAATCCGAGCTGTACCACAAAGACAATGTAGGCTAGGCTGCAGGCTACAACCCATAGCTTTATTTTTCTTAAAATGGTTAAACAGTGTGCTTGGGGCACTTGTAAATATGACAGTAAGATATTTGAGAGCCCTGGGTCAAAAAATGGTCACATATAGTCTTTAAAGGTAAGACTGCTAGCATCAGCTGCTTACTCTGCCATGCTCTTAGCATAACTAATCAAGATATCCTGTTTTTGCAAAAGACAAACAAACAAACAAAAAAAGTTTTTCAAGGTCACTACATCGTACCCTAAGTGTTCCTTTTGATTAATATCCAGTTGCTGTTGGTTACCTTTGGTACATTAAATCATAATTTTGTCCAACCTAACAACTGAAACAGAGGGGCGGGACTTGATAAAGGGTCAATTATTACTGCATTTCTGATTCTACTTTTAGGCCAAATGCCATCATACCATACAATACAAACATTATTAATAAAGCGCTTTAAACTACTATAGTGTAAAAGATACAAAAATAAAACAGAAAAAAACCCAGAAACTTTCATTAAACATAAAATAAAGGACAAATAAAGTCAGTAAAAAAGGAGAAAATTACAGAATCATATGTCTTACATGGTTCCAAATGGAAAAGTGGGGAAAAAAAAATCTCAAATTTGAATTAAAACATAAAGTGTCCAATTTAAAACCGAGTCATTACCATCAGGGTAATTTAAATGTTTTGCAGGAGAGGAAGTGATTACCTTTAGCTGGGGCTCGCCACTGTCCATGAACTTCCGTCACTCTCTTTCCCTGGAGTTTTAGTGAGTTGTTCAGTCCTTCTTGGTGCTCCATTGCCCTCTGAGCTCATAGAAAACAGTGAAGTGGAACCCTGAGCCCATCAGAGCTGACTGATAAACCTTACTGATATCATTCGGCCACATTTTAAAATTCCAGCAGAATACCAGTCCCTATCTCGTGTGCCGAGGCCAGCTGTGGTACCATCAAGAAGGGGACCAGATCCCTTCTCATCCCTCTATAATTTAATGTAGACTGTCATTATCATTTCAAAATAGTCATTGAACATAGACCCAATCACATGTTGATCAAGTGAAATTTCAAAAATGAAACTGCATCAGAGCAAGTTTATATGTTTTTTGTCAGAACTGCATGTTTGTGCTCTCAGTTTTTATTTGGAATTTAAAAAGTCCCAATGTAAAGTCGGTTGTCACCATCCAGTAATAATCACTGAATCTCACTTGGGGAACTAATTATGTGATATTAGAGAGATACTAATTTGACAAATTTGTCCATACTCTTAAAAAGTATGACCAGGAGCATGACCCTGAAGTGATAGAGTTTTGGTGTTATGGGAAACTTAAATTACATGAATTTTCCCCAGCAGACTGCAAAAGAGCCAGGTGCAAAATGACAGACACAGAAAATAATATATTTTTTAAAATAATTATCAGAATTTTATCCGTGTAGAAAAACATAATCACATGTGTGATTACATTCATATCAGCCTCTAGCAGTCTCTCAGTTTGAGTGAAGCACACTCATGGACACACTAGTTAACATACTGTGAAGGCCTAAAACAACACGGTGGTGGAAAATATGGTGGAGATTGTGCATTCAGTTATTACAGTTGACAGAAGTAACAGGGATGTCATGTTTTAGTCAAGAATCTGAATATCCTTAGTATATATGTGGTCTGAGGATGACATAGGATCTCTCAGCTTCAACTAAAGGAAGCAGGTGGAGGTATGGAATTCACACACAATCATCTCTAGGGTTCACAGAGAATGGTCAAAAGAAGAGAAAATATCCAGTCAGTGGCAGTCATGTGGATGAAAATGCCTTGTTGATGTAAGAGGTCAAAGTAGAATGGGCAGACTGGTCTGAGATGATAGAAAGGCAACAGTAACTTAAATAAACACTCACTATGACAAAGGAATGTAGAATACCATCTCTGAATGCACAACATGTGGAACCTTGAACCTTGTTGGACTACGGCAGCAGCAGACCACACTGGGTTACACTCCTGTCAGCTAAGAACGGGAAACTGAGACTCCAGTTCACACTGACAATTGGACAATGGAAGACTGGAAAAACATTTCCTGGTCTGACGAGTCTTGATTTCAGCTGCAGCGTTCAGATGGTAGGGTCAGAATTTGGCATAAAGAACATGGAAGCATGGATCCATCCTGCCTTGTATCAACAGTTCAGGTAATGGTGTGGAGGATATTTTCCTATAACACTTCGGACCCCTTAGTACCAGCTGAGCCTGGTTTAAATGCTGAAGCCTACCTGAGTACTGCTGCTGACCATGTCCATCCCTTCATGACCACAGAGGACCATCTTCTGATGGATACTTCCAGCAGGATAATGCACCATGTCACAAAGCTCAGATCATCTCAAACTGGTTTCTTGAAGTGGCCTCCACAGTCACCAGATGTCAATCCAATAGATCACCTTTGGGATGTGGAGGAATGGGCCATTCACATCATAGATGTGCAGCCGACAGATCTGCAGCTTCTGTATGATGCCATCATGTCAATATGAACCAAAACCTCCAAGGAATATCTCCAACACTTTGTTAAAAGTATGCCACGAAGAATTAAGGCAGTTCTGAAAAGGTAGTCCAGCCTTTTACTAGCATGGTGTAACTAATAAAGTGGTCTGTGAGTGTACATAATAATATAAACAGAAGACAATAGAATACATTGCATTTTATTATGTAAGCTAAGCACAAAAAGTAAGGAAATGTTCTACCACTAAGAAGACCACATCCTGCCATGACACCATCTTATGGGGCCCACCTGTGAGCATGGGCACCAAACTCTGCTTATTTTGAGAGTTTCTTTAATGCTGCAGCACATGAGATTGTTTATTGTTATTTGTTTGTTTGTGAGTGTGTATGTGTGCATGCTCGATTGTATGTCTGAACTCTGCCATCTGACAGACACAGCCGGTGCATAAAAATCCAATGCACACAGAGAGGATCCAATAAAAACTTGATTGGCTCAGAGACAGAAGTGAGCTAATGTTTGGACAATCAGTGCCATGCCTCATTAAAGCTCATAATACATGATTAGTGTGTTTGGATATACATATACATGGTTGGAATGCAGCAAATGTCAGTCGCTGCTCCTCTGACTTCACTGCCTGCATAATGTTTTCACCGTTATCTTCATCAAAGGCCCCTGTGCATTTCTTCTATTCTTCTACTTTTTCAAATAAAAACAAATCTAAATGCAAAATAAAAAAAATTTTAGAAAAAGGAACACAGAAGCACATGTTAAAGCCAGATGTGTCATGCACAAATGCAGCTATGAGGGTTGCATGTTCATGGACAACCTCATCCAATATTAATAAGGTTTGCACTTAGATGTAGCGCCACATAGCCGCCGGGCTACATGTGCAACGTGTCGTCAGTCAAACATCAGATTTCTGATCTTCAAGAAAACCTGTAGCTCAAATTCAGACAAAGACGAACCGTGGCCTCTTCTGTGCCTTAACCTTATCGTGACTTTACGTGCCACTCTTTAAAGAAAACTTCCATCAATAAATAAATGAAAAATGAAGGCTCAGAGCTGCACCCTTATCTCTCTCACTCTGTCTCAACAGGGTGAGGTCAGAAGTGAGGTCATCCTCGCTGTCCAGGTAAATCACATCAACCTACTCTGACCACAGACCCTCAGGACACACTCACACACACTCACAGATGCGCTCAGACCGCCAGACCTGCAGATCCTAAAACGCCCTTCACTAAAGCCCAACATGAATGTTTCATTTTGTATAATAGGAGCGCTTGCTGCTCCTGCGATCACATGTTTGCATGGCTTCCACGCACTCACACGTACAACCAACGAACTGATGTTCTCACCAACACATCTGATCTGCCAAATCCACACTGCACTGGGAGGTGATTTGCTGCAGCTGAATTTCACGCTCTCTGAATCAGCAGGCTGACCAGTCCGTCACACACGTGCAAACCAACGCCGCAGGTATCCAGGAGCTTTATTTCTTTACTCTACTAATGGATCTCCGTTCAAAAGAGGCAATACCTAAAGGTAACAGTTGTACAAATTGTAGATCCTTAATTTTACTTTTGTGGTCTTTTAAAGGGCTACCTATGCAATTCTGAGATGCACTTTTATTCATTTAAAGGGAACTGAAAATGACTTGTTTTTTATTCCTTACTGGCTCAAAGTGACTGTTTTGATCATGAATGAACTACTTTCACAGCAATAACGCAGAGAAGATTTCAATGAAATGCATGCTTTATCCATCCATCCATCCATCCATCCATAAACCTGCGTTTATCCAGACTGGGGTCATGGGGAAAGCAGCCTAAGCAGAAAGGCCCAGATGTTCTTCTCCTCAGCCACCTCCTCCATCTCTTCCAGGAGGACACCAAGGTGTCCCCAGATCAGCTGAGAGATATAATCTCTCCAGCGTGTCCTGGGTCTGCCTTGTTGTCTTCTCCTGGTTGGACACGCCCAAAACACCTCCCCTGGGAGGCACCCTGACCAGATGCTGGAACCACCTCAACTGGCTCCTCTCGATGTTGAGGAGCAGCAACACTACTCTGAGTCGCTCCTGGATGACTGAACTTCTCAACTTTTTTAAAGGAGAGTCCAACCATCCTACGGAGCAAACTTATTTTAGACACTTGTATCTGTGATCTCCTTCTTTCGGTCACTACCCATAGTTCATGACCATCGGTGAGGGTGGGAACAACCGGTCCAGAGTTCGCATTACTGCAGACTCTGCACCGATTCGCCTGTCAGTCTGCTGCTCCGTTCATCCCTCACTTTTAAGCAAGACCTGAGATCCTTGAACCCAGAGAGAACAGACTCAGAACCATGAGAAAGCAGATTTTAAAAGTTATATACATACATTTCAATGTATTTCATGACACATAAATTCATAATAAAACAAAGGCCTTCAAAGCAGCACTTTATTTTTTGCATCAACTGTTGCAGATTTTGCAAATAATATTAAACTCCAGCATTTCAAGCTGTCGAGTTCACAGGTTTTCGGGGCCTAACAGAGCTCTTTTTCCTTTTCAGCACCATATTTGTCGGTGAAGAGGCCGGACTGCACTCCCATATATGTATCTAAAAGAGTTTATGAAGCTCCACATGCAGAAACCAGAAATGCGACAGCTTTCCTGCCAGAAAACTAGTGCAAGAGATCTCAGAAGTGATCGTGACATAACGATGAAATCTAGTTCAACAGATGTCAGAAAAATTGTGGGCTGTTATTCTCCGTTTCTATTGTTTTCTAATCTGACAAGTCTTTCCTTTATCTCTTGATTTGTATGGTATGTCATAGCAAACTTATGATAATTGCAACCATGACCAGTAACTTTGCCCTTCACAACGATGCACACTGATATTTTCTAAACAGCCTCAACATTCCTGTGCGGATCCAACTTTCTGATTTTTCTTGCCACACGATTGCTGAGATGAAAATAAAATGAACTTTTGGCTACTTTCTGATTTTATAACTCAATCTATCAACCGAAAAAAAACAACCTATTAAACAATATATGAAACTTGGAAATGTTGACATTTTGAAAAAATTACATGTCAAAGTTATCAGGCAGAGCACGTAAAGGCAGAGCATCCTATAAAATAAAAAAATAAAAATTCATCTTGAATGGGACTCTTCATCCTCACAAATGAAATGGATGGTCTTTTTTTCAGCAGATATATTTAGGATGAGTTCAATGTTTTTTTTTCATTAATGCTCAAAGTGGAAAGCAGCGTTTTAAGAAGACGTAAGAAGACGAGAATCTAAGCTTTCTACTAGATGATAAGATTCTGTAGGTTCAAGTCAACGTTTGTTAGTTTCTTTTTTTAAGAAAAATCCGTAACTCAGTAATGCTGCAACATGCATGTATCCCATTACTTGCCCTTGTGACCACTGCTGTTTTTATCATCGCCTCCATCGTGGCAGCGCTGCTGAAGACATAACCTCATCCCTCCACCCACTCACAAGCCGATCTACAGCACAATCTCCATTTTTTGCACCATGTTAACATAACAATCTCTTCCTGATGCTGCTGTCATGCTAGCTCACAGAAAAAGGGAGGCTGAAATGAATCAAATGTGGAAAAGCACTCTCCCCATGGCGTGTTTCAGTCAGTAACAGAGCCGCCAGGACATCGTTCAGAAGCTGCACATTCTGGAGAGAGTTTGAAGAGATCTCCAAAACCATAACCAAGTGTTAAAGCAAGTTTGAGTGGGCTGTCTGTGCTGTTAATGATGTCTTGAGGCAGCCAGTAAAAAAAATCCATAAGGACATTCCTCGGGAACTTTTATTTCCCTGAGTAGCCTTTGATCCCACGATGTATCAGTCAGCCACGTCTCACCCATAGGACTATATATGATCCAGGAGGGGAGCCAGCAAGTGGTGAGACCAGGCGAGGGGATTATCTACAAGGAGCATGGGATATGTAAATGTAGACGGAGACTGCATGACCAAATTACTCAACTTTTTATATGTTTGAGCCAGTGACTGGGTTTCCTCAAATCAAAACTGACACAACTGAGCATGTGTGTGGTATTTTCCCTTTCACTTATCAGAAAGAGAATTTTTCTGTGGAGCTGTAATCAGTATTACATTTTCAACTTCCTTGCTTTTTCTGTGTCATGTAGCACAATGAGGAGTTTTTGGCCACAAGCTGGAAGCAACTTTTAACATTTAAAGAATTTATAAAAGACTTTTTATCCAAATTTTTCATGTTGTCACCAACAGTGATGCACTCAGAAGGGAAACTGTGCCGAGTTCAGAGAAGAAACACAATATTTCTTCCATACAAAGGCCAGAGAAAGCTATTTTTATCAATAAGACTGGGTAATAAAGTAGTTCATGAATAATGGACTAGCTCAGATTTTGTGGTTTTCTAGCCAACGCAAGGCATCCCATCTTTTGCTTTTTCTTGATTTAAACCCATTCTGGCTGTAAGTAAACAACGCCTGAAGGTGGGTATCCATCGTGTTTCACCTCACAGAGCTATTCATTGTGCTAGTTTACATGTTATTCCTTTTATCGGCTCCTTTGTCAGTGTTGGATTATAGCAGACACGTAACGGCAACTCACATCAATCCAAATCTCAGAGGAAAAGAGGGAAATGAAGTGGTGTCTCTTATGGCGGCTTAAGACATAAAAAAAACCCTGGAAGTAGAAGATTTCTCTTTAATATTCAAAACGGACATGCTCTTTTTTTTGGCTTTTACTGGCGACTCAGTTATCTGATATAGCACAGGCCTCCGACAATCCAATGAGACTTAATTAATATGTAAATAGTTACTCATCTAATGAGTCTAGTTTTAAAAAATATTGTCTGTAAAAAAAGGAATTCACCAATGTTCTTCCTCTCAACTTAAAGCCTGATGTAAGGTATGGTAATGTGGAAGAGCCTACTGATGTGACACATCAAACCAAGTGATGAAATCTCAAACTGACTCTGAAACTGTGCCAGAACAACTTAGTATACTCAAATAAATTCTTCTCCAATGCAGCAAATGTGTTCCAGCTCCTGGATCGAAGCTTGTAAAGCTTGGAGCACATATAGCCTGCCTGTCGCATCCATCAGGCATAAGTTGGTTAGCTGCAATTAGCATACCCCGAGGAATCTCCGTTATAATCCTGAGGACTTAAATGTGCACAGTTTCAGTCTCACTGAGCGGTTTCTACTTACTAGTTATGCAGCTGTTTGTTGTTTTTATATGACGTTTCTCTGGGACTTTTATTTGAATAATTGAATCCCTCAAAGCAAAATACAGTGATTACTTTTCTACAACAAAGGCTTAGAGAAAAAACAAAAGAACTGGATTGTTTCGTAGATCCTGTTGCAGAGTGGATGGACTACGGTTCTGATCATTCCACAGACTTCAAAAAAATTCATGAGTATTGACTTTAACATTCAGCTTTCAACCACAGCATCTTTATTTATTTATGTTTTAGAGAAAGGTAGAAGTAAATAACTCATCTGATTTACATGCAGTTTTTGGTGTCATTTCACAGATCTGCAATGAACTTTCGTTAATGGTCATAGTTTCATTTAAACTGCTTTATGCCAAACACTTCATGGTCACAGAATTTATATTTTTACATTCAGATCTTACTGATGACATAAACAAGTACAGCAACACAACAACACCTCAGACTTGGAATATACTTGCTGTTTACAGCGCGTACACACACATCCTGCCCATCATGCGTTCGTTTGACACGTTAGTCGTGCACGTCGAGGTATGTAAGACGCAATAACCACTTGAACATTAGACGCGCTAGTGTAGGTAAAATCAACAGTTGACCACAAGTTACTGTCACAAAGCTCTTCCGCAGTAAAGACCTTTATAAACTGTAAAACCACTCGCTGTGTGATGTTGGTTGTGTTGAACTAGGGTGGCAGCCTGACACAACAAGTCACCAAACGCAGCAAAAGATGGACGAAAAATACTGTCTGTGATTCTCGTCAATTTCCCCCATCTGTAAAAAAAAGAAAAAGATTCCTATCGATTTTACGGATGATGCTTGTGTTGCTTTTTTCTGTCTGTGACCACAACAAAAACATCTTCCATCCTACTTTTAAACGGTTTTATTTTTGGACTCTGACTCTGCATTCTGCCTCCAAGTGGAGACCTCTGGTATTACACGCTCTGTATTACACACGCAGTACGGAAGCAAGAAACGTTCACAACGCAGCTGGTTGTGTTCACAAACAATCACACAGCCAAACTGCGAGTGTATGAACAGAGTCAGGGGTTGACAGACATTATCCTCCATACTAGACTGCATTAACATACTCACTGCTAACCTTTTGTTGTATCCGCTGATGTTCCAAATAGCATCTCCATGAATCCACTACCCCTGAACCAAGAGCAAACGACTGACTTTTGCCCAGTTCTGTATACATAAACTCTTTCCACATTATGGTAGAGAAAGATTCTTTAAGCTGAGCTGCAAACTACTTGACAGTGCAAACGCTAACAGCTAACAGCTAACAGCTAACAGCTCTGACTCTCATTCTGAACCTGGAACTTGTGTGAACCGTAAATACGCTCTGAGAGCAAAGACTTGTTGTGGGGCTACGGGGAACAATAAGCTCTATGCCATGAAGAGCTTAACATCGTTTCGAAATTGTACCAATGCAGAGACGATAAAACAGGATTAATACGTACTCATCAGCATTCTACCTGCAGCAATTCATAACAACTGAAGGACTTGGAGGGAGTTACTTGGACACTGATTTGAAGTGGTACTGCAGTAGTCCACCGCAGATGAGATAAACGTATGGACCAGCTTTTCAGCATCATTTTGGGGAAGGGACTCCACTGATTTTAGCAATGATTTAAAGATGAAATAAAACTTCTCTAGAGGACTGTTTAATATGTGAAATAAAATAAATGACTCACAGGTTCCTAACAGCAGCACTGAAAACCAAGGTAAAGTCATCCAAAGTAATTTAAGAGATGCATTGCTCTTTAATAGATGTCAGAGCTGTTTTTTAGGCCAAGAATGATGATTTCAGTGGTGCCTGAGTTCAAAAATAGGAAACTGCAAGTGCTTTATCAGACAGGAGCTCATAACTTCTGTGACTGATTAGTTTCCTCGGGCTTCATAGATAATTAGGTATCATCAGGCTAAAAATGGGTATGTATGTCATGTTTTTTTTAATTACACTTTCCAAAGGCAGCGTGTAAAGAGGGAACAGCAGAGGTCCGAGTCCAGAACCCTGTGGGACAACGTAATTAACTTTGGACACACATTATCTTTGTGTGATGAATATGTAATGGAACACTATATTTTTCTAAGTATAATCAATGTTTAATAACTGTTCATGCCAAATTGCTAGTATTTCAAATCAATTTAATCTTTACTTTAAATTTTGACAAAGATCAGTGATTACTGAATACTGTTTTCCCATTACTTTGAAGGAGTGCAATAGTTGCTTATTAGATCTTTCCCTGGACCTGTAACATGATTTTGTTTTAACGGGATTAGTATTACCCTTTCTAGAATTAACTTACCTGAAATGAAGAATGTGCTGATGTTTTTACAAACCAAGTCTTACAAAAGTTAAAGTTCTTGCGTCATAATTCCCTCAGACTGCCTTCTGTGTCTATCAGCATCAGAGTAAGAATCAATCCCTTATCAGAAATATTTAGAAATAATTTCCAGACAATTGTTATTAAATAACTGCAATGTAATAAAGAGTGTATTGCTGTAATCCCCATCAGAACATCTCCCGTAGTCTCCTAAAGGAGCGAGAGATCAAAGCACGATTTTTCATGAAAGATGAATCACAAAGCTTCACTGAATGAATTCAAACTTCTTCTTTTTTTTATGCTCATGTGATTTGAGCTAAACTGCTTGTTTCTGGATGTTATATAACTCGGAGCAGTTGCGATGCTGTGAGGTCAGCTGAGATTTTCCTAGTGCGAAGGAGGGAGATTAGCTTTTAGTATCACCCCTATTTTGAACGGCAGTGCATCCGCCCACTCCACCTCCACCTCTGGAAAGCCATGCAGACTCCAACCCCCCACCACGTAGGGGCCTTGAGCATCTGGAAAAAGCATTGATAGTTTGCATACACACATACAGCACTCTGCATGGCTCCTGCAGGATCTTTACATTATAGAAAAGCTTCTCAAGAAAATCAGAGAATGCTACCGTCTCTGTGAAATCCAATTTGTTTCTGTTAGCTCAGGGATGACAGCTGCTGCCTCCGGCACCTCATAAAAGATTTTGAAAGAAAGTTCTTAGAAATGTGTCAGGCAGGAATTGTGCTTGTTGAAAACAAATTCTCACTGATTAGTCTTCTTTCATATGTCACCAGCAGGTGCCCAGGGGAAACTAGGATGAAAATGGACTGAAGAGAAGCAAAATAAACGCGTTAAACCCAACCACCGCTTAATCTAAGCACACGGTTTCCCATCTGGAAGAAAGAAATGACCATGGGTAATTTATACTCTTAATAAATGTACCTTATACAGTCACCCATAAGCAGGATTAAAGTCCTCCAGCTCAACTGTCTTAAATGCAGAGTGGAATTTGTATGACATACTAAATTTCTGAATGAAGGTGCGACAGAGATATTTGGCAAAGTTGATTAAAAACTAAATATATGATGCAACACCCCCTCACATCTAAAGATGAAGTCAGACAAAAATGGAAATCTTGTGGGATCACACCTTGCACAATTACAACCACATACCTTTGTGAATCACACTATGCATTTCCATGAAACAGGACTGAAGACCTGCGATAATATCAGACATGTCTGAGTTTGTCACCAAGACACAGTCTAGACCTCCAGTTTCCACTTAACACCTAATGACTGTGATCACCCAGATCAAGCAAGACTCTTCACAGTTTTCTTCTGCAGAAATTTGTCTGCAACCTTGACATCGCTTGGAATATTATTAAATGCAAGATCAGCATAAGCAGACTGAAACAAAGCACATTTGATTGAACTTCACAAACATCTGGGAAGCTTTTGGATGGAAGAAGCCATGATTGTGGTCGATATACTGAGTCAAGGCCTCTTGTCCACATGGCAAATTGTTGCTAATAAAAGCATTTACGGGACTGTTAAACACATAAACACAACACACCTTGTCTGAGCAAACTGTTAAACTGTTAAAAAGGAAGAACATTGTACAGCTGAGCAGAATTTATACCAGATCTATTCTTCCTATCCTGAACAGTTGCAGCAGCTGACCAAATTACCACAGCGTGCACTGCTACAAACTGGTAATGGGTCCCTCAGACTGGATCCACAGAGCCTGAACCTGCTGATCTCCAGAACATTTCACAGCTAACATGACTCGGATCCCGTACACATTACACCATATATCTTTTTCCATTGTTCTGACCTCATATTATTCATTTATTTATTTACATATGTACCCGACTGGCCTGCGGGCCAAATCCGGCCCACCACTTCATTTCATCTGGCCTGTGAGAGCGCGCAAAGCCGGGATTAAAATGTGATTTTGATTCAGTTCTGACATCAAAAAGTGGAATAACCGAGCTGGAGAGCAGCTGGTTGATGTCAAAGAGTCGTGACTTAGAAAACGTTTGCAAAAGTATTTATGATAAAAAATTTAGCAAAATGTTTTCTAAACTCATGACTTTTGTAAATGTTCTTTTTTCTAAATAAAACTTTTGGGACAAATTTAGGAGTTAAAATTGAAATTGAAATTTGCAAATTCATGTAAAGTAAAAACTTGATATTTTCCAACAAAAAGTAGCGATTTTAAGTTAAAAAGTCATTATTGAGTGACATTTGTGATGTATGATTAAAAAGAAAACAAACACAAGTTTTAAGCTTATAAAATTTGACAAGATTAGCCTGTTTTTATACAAAAAAGATTTTTGGTTTTTTTATTTGTGATTTCACAAGAAACAAAAATTGTGATTTTAGTACAATCAGTCTCAATTTTATGATAAAAGTCGCAGAGGACTGAGAGCAGGAACCAGCGGGAAATCTGACAACATACCTGCTTGAAAATGTAAAGAATAACCGACCTTTTAATGGTAACCATGGTGATGACAATGTGGCCAGGGATGAAATAACACTCGAAAGCCCTGCCTTTGTGTTGCAAAATTAGCAAAAAGAAAAACTGGTAGAACGCTGTAGCAACCTGTGGCTGCAGAGCTTTGCCACTTTTTTGGGCAGCAGGTTTGTCACCAGAGCTGCCAGCAGAAGTCTTCTACTCCTGCCAGAAGGACACTTGTCTTCACTTCTATTCTTCTCGCCCAGTCATAGACAGAGGCGGGCGGCAGCACCCGCACATGTTTGCACATTTGCACAGTTGCTTCTGTGGTTAACAAGATGAAGGCTGAGTGTGCTGTGAAATCAAAAAGAAAACACTGTCCCTTTTAACTTTCATTTTCAGTGATCATGACACAAATATTTCTATTTCAGTCCAACAAAAAGTCCAGAAGTTAAGCCCCCACACAATCTGTTGTTTTTGAACATGTTGGAATCCAAATAGTTCTAGTTTGTTGTCTCACAAGTCAGGTATAAAATATTTCTCGCCATGTAATGAGCATGCGTGTACAACGTTATTTCTGCAGCATATTTTAAGAGACGAACAGCAGCGATAAAGTCTGAATAGTGAGATACAACCTTCTACATATTTGATCCTGTGTTGGCTCTGCTATATAAGCTGCTGGAGAGAAATGAATCTTATTGTTTTAAAGCCTTACCAGGAGAAAATATGCTGCAATGAAATTCATCTTGACACGCATCCATGTGTGTCATCCTCTAAATAAAACAAACATATCCATGAAATCAAACCTATAACACTTGCTATTTATTGAAAGGCTTCTTCAGCAGTTATCTGTAGTGACATATGTGTCGAGGCAGCGCAGCACTGAAGGTGGGCTGAAGCTTTCAAAAGTAGGACAGCTCGGGGAGGAGGGCTGGTTTGTAGACATGAACTTCAGTCTTGGTCGTCTTTGATCCTGACCGTGCTTCACATGCTGGCCCGAACTCAGCAGTGCCCTATAAATACCTGGCATGTCTGCACAGCAAGGTAACCTCAATACCCAGCTGCACCCTGGGATGCACAGCCTTCATGTTAATCTCGCTTCAGGCTGGTGGAGTGGTAACGCTCTACCATTAGCTGAATAACCTCCATGATTTACCAAGACTGCTTCCAATTATGATGCAAAGAATTACAATAAACAAAAAGTATTATTGCTATGAAATATTACACATCAGAATAAGAACACTGAGTAGTGACTAAGCATTTAAAATGAATTAGATCCTCTGAGTCCTTTCTCAGTACTTTATGTCTTACTGCTCTTGGAGGGCCCCTCTGGACTGGTACGAGGCAGAGATGGGGACTCGAGTCAAATGACTCGACTCGAGTCGCACTTAAGTTGCACAAACAAAGACTCGAGACTTGACTTCAGACTTCCCCTTACAACACTTGAGACTTGACTTGGACTTGAGGTTTGGGACTCGTAAACAATCTTCATTTCATGAAATTATTGTTTCTAATCTTCATTTTATTCATTCCGATGTCTGATAGAGCCGACTGAGCGCAACACAGCCTCGTGCACGCATGCGCGCAGCCACTGATATCTAAACGTCTTGAACCATGAGCATCAAGCTCATCTGGAACTGTCGTATATGGTGACATTTGGTTATAAAGAGTTCACGCAGACAGCAAATAAGCGAACACAGACAGTTATTAATGTCTGTTAATGTGTCCTGTGATGCAGAGCCAGTACATATTTCAAAATACATTATATACTTCAAACAAGCTTTCATCGTGTTTTTTTTTTTTGTTTTTTTTTTTACATTGGATTGAAATAGCCCCTTAAGTGACCATGCTCTCATCAGTTTTGATTGTTCAGTGTATAATGAATGATATTACATGTAAATGCTTTCATTCCACAACATACAGCAACACAGTCTCATCTAGACCAAATGGCACATGTATACTAATGATAGTGTTAATTTTAGTAATTTGAGACTTGAGACTTGACTTGGAAAAAATGACTTGTGAACATGTCTGGTACGAGGCAACAATGTGGGCCAAAGGTGGCAAACACAAAAATATCAACTCCCATCCCTCAAGTTCTCCAACAAGACACACCTCTCACACTCTGAGTCATAAACTCTTGCTTCCACTTCCAGGAGCCGGAGCCGGGGCCGGAGCCGGAGCCGGAGCCGGGGCCGGGGCCGGGGCCGGGGCCGGGGCCGGGGCCGGGTCACAGGAACAAGTTCAATTGTCTTGGTCTAACACACACTCACACACATATAAAATGCAGGTATTGACAGGCTTATTGGCGTCACGAGGCCGACTCGCTGAAGCACACAGCACACCAGGGGAAGGCAGATTTGAATCTGACAGCAGGAGCAGAATACAGCAGAAACAACAGAAATGACAGCGGCGTGTAGCAGCGTCACACCTGACATCAGATTTGCATAACTACACACACTGAGGCAATTCCACAGGGGCTGCGATGTGACCGTTTCGTCTTCCTGTTTCCTGCGGAGATGAGTCAGGTCTCGAGGGCAGCCACTCAAGCATATAGACATATATTCAGCGTGGCTGAACTTATTTTTTATGTTGCACACGTTTTATAAATTCTCATGAAAAAGTCACATATGTTTACATTTTCATTTAATAGAGTGAAATCAATTTAAAACTCAGAAAATCACTGTCAGAAAATCTAGCTTTGGGTGAGAGTGGAAAATTGGAAAGTGCTGGTGTCTGGGGTCTGGGACTGGTCTGGGACAGTTCAAAACGACGTTCAGAAACTATAACCAACATAATCCTGCCCACACTCAGAAAAATGAACCTGAACACAATTAAATTTGGAATATTAATGATAAATAATCAAGTATATCTAAATTTGATGGTATTTGCTCAGAACACACAGCGTGGCGAGTTCTGGTGTAGATCTGTGCACAGTTTGTGGTCACCCTGAGTAAGTTGGTGTGTGTGTTAATGAAATTTAATGAAGCCAGAAATGTCCAGTTCCTGACCAGAAAATGTGAGTAAATGTACCTTTAAAATGAAAGTTGTGCATTTCGAAAATCAAAGTACGGTCCACTCAAAGTTAAGTGATGTGGAACTTTAAAAAGTGCGTACATTTTAATTAAAAATACACTTTTAGAACTCGCAAAGTTGGTAGAGAAAACACAAAACAATGACTAAGAAAATGCTGAAGTAGAATTCAGGAAAATTGAGCAGAGCAAAAGCTTAGTGGATATTGTTTATCAGTGCATGTCAGTTACTTTTTTAGTTCTGTTTTTACTTTGCCAACTGTTTGCGTTCATGCACTGTTCCCTTTTAAACACACCACTGCAGGGTTAGTCATGTGACTCCGCCTGGTCTAATCCGCCACACGGAAGCAACATGGAGGAGATTAGCGACAGCTGTTTTCTTGTTCTTTAGGTTGCTAAATTTAGCTAAATTTCTTATCGAGTTGAAACAACTTTGGTTTCAGTTGTTGAAAATATCCCATAAATGTCCAAACAGAGTTCATCTGTGTGCGTTTCCCCTCACGTGTTTTAAAATCAGTAAGATTTTTACTCTTTCGTTATAAAAATATCACAGTTTCACTAGTTGAGCAAAAATCCAGTCAGTGATCTGTGAGGGGAACAATAACGGCCCAGTAATCACCATTATGGAGTTGGGGACCGTTCATATTATAACGAAGACGTTCTGCAGGTGGTCTGATATCAGCTCCAGTTAAACAGTCACCAATCTGCACCCCAACTGGAAGAAAAACATGCGTGCTGCTAGGTTTTTGGTAGAGGTCAGACTCCACCAAAAAGGTGGACCACATCAGTCCAGTTCTGAGGTCTTTACACTGGCTGCCTGTCCATCAGAGGATAGACTTTAA
>JBAMYA010043777.1:0-13038 GCA_037176975.1 Arrhamphus sclerolepis | reverse complement strand
CATCAGCACTCATGCAGCCCCACATGAGGGCACTGCCACCACCATGCTTCACTGTAGGCACCATGCATTTTTCTTGATATTCCTCTCCTTTGCAACTCCATACAGATTTGAAGCCGTCAGTTCCAGAAACATTTATCTTGGTCTCATCACTCCAGAGTTTAGAGTCCCAGTAGTCTTCATCTTCGTCAGCATGGGCCCTGGCAAACTCTAGGTGGGCTTTTTTGTGCCTGTGCTTTCGGAGAGGCTCCTTTCGTGGACGGCATCCCTGCATGCCATTCCTCTGCAGTGTACGCCCTAATGTGTCACAGAAAGTAGTCGCCCCAGTTTGGTTTTCTACTTCTTCAGATAACTGCAGTGAACTTTCATGCCAGTTTTCTTCAACCTTCTCATCAGAAGACGCTCCAGTCGAGGTGTTAACTTCCGTGGACGACATGGACGTCTCTGTGAGATGGTTGCAGTCCCATCTTTCCTAGATTTTTGGACCACTTTTGCTACAGTTTCTGACTGATAAGTAAAGCTTTGCTGATCTTCTTGTAGCCTTCACCTTTGTGGTGGAAAGAAATTATTTTCTTTCTCAGGTCTTCTCTTCCATGTGGTGTCATTGCTGATGGCATGAAATGAAAGGGATAATCAGCTGCCTGCTGGACACCTGTGTGATGACTGATTAGACCCACCGGTGATGGTATTCTTGTTAAATTAGACATTTGTAGTCAACAATTTAGCTTTGTTCCTTTCAATGAGGTGTACTCATTTTTGCACCACCCTAATTTGAGTAAAACTGAAAAAATGTGAAATCTAAGTTATATTTTTGACCTTACTTTCATGTTAAACAGATGTTATATTAAACTTTGTGATCATGACGTGATCAACCAAATGACGATCACCTATTCCACCACCATGGTTACTTGATCCTGACATTAGTGATCAATGAATTTCTTCTGGGTTGTGGAAGCAGTAATTTGAGCGGAGAGGCTGAGACCTCCATCTCTCCAATTACCTCCTCCAGATTTGAGGTTATTTTTATTTTTTCATATTTATGCTTTTAGAAGCTGGAGTTGGCAGCAGATGTTTTGTACTGTCAGAAGTTACTGCAAGAGGAAGGTCTGCTTGTGGGTGCAGGTCAGCAGAGTTCAACAACTGGCAGCTACCATCTCAGGTAAAAGACAGCTGCATCAGTCTGGTCCTGTACACCATCGTGTGATGGGTTGTCAAATAGCTAATTTCTTGGATGTGTTTGTCTTTTCCAGGTTGTGCGTCCTTGTTTCTCCTGACGTGTTGGAGGAGGTGCTGTCTCGGCTCTCCTCCTTCCACCTCCGCCTCTTGGAAGGCCATGTGGATGCTGACGGAGATGTAACAGATGCAGACGTGAAGGAGGCGCTGACCTGATGTGGGATGTCGAACAGGCATTACTTCTGCATGTAATCACATGGTGTGGAAAACGTAGAACTCTTATGTGATTTGTTTTTGTGTCACATGTCAGAATAAACGTGAAGCAGAACTGGCTCAGAGTCAAACATTGAGTCTTCAAAGTCATTCAAGCATCATGCACTTATTTTGGAATTTATTTGGGTTTATTTTAGTTGTGATCGGTGACGATCTGGGGTTTTGGTTGCTTTCAGATTTTCTGATCTTTGGAGATCCATAGGCCTTAGGTGTATTTGACGACACATTTCATAGGGATGTCACATGCATTCATAAAGCTACAGTCGTGAAATGCCAGTTGACATTTGTGTTGAGGTTATATTTTTTTGAAAGCATTTTATGGCAAAAAATTGACAAGATTTATATATAAATGTGTCAATATGAAGATGTAGAATGAAATAACATTCTGTTGAGAATAAACAAAAAGAAAAACCATCAGAAATTGTGTCATGTAATGTATCCTTTACAGATAATCTGATAACATCATCCTGGATGATGAAAGTTGGGGAAGTTTAATGTGATCACATTATATCTTTGGTCTGTTTAAACTAAAACATTATGAACGAAATACATGCATCACTCACCTGGGATGTAAATTTCAGCACGTCCAAAATAGTTTCTGTGGATTAAAAGAATCAAATGTCATAGTTTCAGGTGTATTTTTAATGATTATATACTATATACACTGACTAAAGAAGGTTAGTAGTAAAACACCTCCAACCATCTTTCAAACTTAAATAATATTGATGTCTTATGTTCCACATTTGAAATCTCTTTTAGGTCCAAGAACTGATCTGTACAAAACCACACTAAGAACAGAAGCCTTCAGTTTCAGAGGTATATCATCTGGTCATAGTCACTGAAAAATCAAAACCTTCCATCTTTTACCATCAGAAATCCAAATTAAAACGGGATGCACTTCTCTGCACGACACTCACTAAAAGCAGAGATATCCCACAAATAAAAGCCGGTTTGCTGGTTTTAAGTGCCGACATTTATGTGTTTTTGGGGAATCTTGGTCCAGCAGGTAAAAGGTAAAACTGGGGGTGCATCTTTCCTGGAAATATTGCAGAACATGAATGTGAACAGCATCTGAATGCGCCAAGGTGGTAACTGAGTAATGAATTCTGCTTTTTGAACAGGTACAAAGTGCAATGAAGTTATGTCGCACATGTTTATGAGAATAAAACATTAACAAGGACCCCAAAGAATAATAGGGGCTATGAAACAATATTGTGGCAAATAAAGAATATTTTTATTAAAATTAATTTCATGGAAAGATGGTGTCATATGATGATGATGCAAATATGTAAACAAAGTACTGTCCATTTAAAAAAAAAAAAAAAAAAAATTACCGTGACCTTATTCTCACTATTTCTGTCTTTATTCCAGCAATGATGAGTGACTGATGTCACAGGCCTCATTCAAACTGAGATGAGCTCCCTGCAGCAGGTCAGCCTGAAGGTTTGTGAGATCAGATCCCTGGTGGGCTCAATGTGTCTCTGAGCAGATTGCACAGACAAAAATTTTACCGAAATGGATTATATAAATGCCTTAAAGCAACTAACTGCAAGTACACAGCGTAACAGTTTCAGTTCTGACTTATAATTCATTATTGTACTGAGACTGCTTTAAAGTTACAAACGACCTCCTGATGGTGGTTTTTATCTCCGTGCTGGCTCTTGCTTCAGTTGATATATCTGATTTTATGCTTCTGTGTTCACTGTACTCCTTTTTACTCATTTTAGCACACTTGTTTCTTTATACTATACTTTCATGCTTGAATATATTTTATTATTGTTTTGGTCAGATATTGGTCACTTGTTTCTGCTTTGTTTTGTTATGTAAAGCAGTTTAACTGTGTTTGAAAGATTTCATATGAATAAAACTGAACTAAGTTGAAAGCCCATATTTTCATAGAATTATATGAGTCTTTGTCTGATTGACTGTGGGAACATGATCTTATAAGGAAAATTAAAAAAAAATCGTTGCCCATCATTGGTATAAAGATGTATAATCAACCAACCATGTGGAAGCACCTCATTGCATTTATTCATGTAGAAGTTCAAACCAGCATCAGAATGGAGAAGAAAGTGGATTCAATGTGTCTTGGTTGTTGCTGTTGTTTATTTTCATTTATTTCTCTGTTGCGATTTTTGTATACAAAATTTAATAATCTGTGTTTTATCCCATCAGATGCATCTTTTATTTGCTCTTTTAGAAAGAGTGAATTGAGCGCTTTCATGCTAATTTTTATTTGATCACTTAGTAATGCCACAACATTATTAAATAAGCTGAACGTAAAGCATTATTTTTCTTATACTGTAACAATATATTTCAGTGTGTGTCATTTTTTTCCCTACTCACGCTACTATGAAATACTAAAAAGAAACGTTGATGCTTTCAGATGTCAAAATGTTCTAAAATATTTCCTCTGAGATGAAGAAAGCCCATTTGTTGACTTTATTTTATTTTTAATGACTTCACTAACATGTTTTGTGTCCCAAAAAACTGTTGTGGCAGCTGAGGGTCAGAAAGCCAAGGCCCAAACCCCCTGGCTACTCCTGACTCATATGACCCCTCCCATGGGTGCAGGCATGTCCACCAGGAACTCTAGAATTAGTCCCTGGACCTGGTCCACAGCGGGGCTTCCAGGTAGTTTGTCAGGGCTGGATAGTTGACGTGTGTCTCCATTGCCAGAAACAGCTCTCTATGGGTCTGAAAAACATTCCTGTGGTAGAATATGTACTCAGAGCGGCCCTGATAAATTTCTGGGTGGGGGGTTGGTGGTGGTGGTGTTGACTCGCTGACTAGGTACACTGTGATCAGGAGATGATGTCATCCAGTCACCTACCGCCACCAAGTGGTTTGAAATGGTAGTTTACATGCAACCGGCCCAGTCAACAGAGGTGGGGACACGCTGGCTGAAAGGACTGAGGAGGAGGTCGGTTCTGTTGAGATTCCAGCCTATTAGTTTTACTTTAGAACCCCCAACAGTGGAAACACATTTATGGTAACTTGCGTCCAGGTGAGGACACTGCTTCATTTGAATTGTACTTAGTTTGGCCCGTCCTCCATCAGGAGGCTCCACCAGGGCCCCACATAGCTCACAGGATGCCTCTCAGATGGAGGCATGTCTAACTGGGAGGAGGCAAAGGGGCAGATCCAGGACAAGCTGGAGAGATTGCATCCTTGCATGGGAGCGCCTTGGTGTTCTCCAGATCGGGTTGGGTTAGTTGAAATTTTTAATACTATTTAATTGCTTTATTAGCTGTACTGCCAGCTGTGAAAAGTCTTCACATTTTCATTCGTATTTGCCTTACTCTCAAATTCTATTCATTAACCACAAAGGAATTCTCACTGACTGTAGTGTTGTGACAACTAGTGATCACCAGGTGTCACTGTACACTTTCACTTTCTCAGAGCAGATGCGATTGTTTTTAGCTTTAAATGTATGTGCCATAAACATACATGAATGCTCATGATCACTTCAGTATGTTCCATTAAAATGATTTCCTTCAGATAGAAAATCCTGGCATTTGTTATTGTCAGAGGAAGCTGGCTCCACTAGCCTTGTGCTGTCTGGACTTTGGCCCAGTGAGTACATAAATGAGCTGCAGATCCCAGGCTGCCCACAGGAGCTACAAGCAATGTTTTTCTCTTTTCTTCTCTTCCTTTTCCTTTGGGCTTGATTCCCCTCTTCTAGTTTAATTCTCTCATAATGTGTGGAGTCAAGTTTTGCACAATGTACACAAATAATCCACTCCTCTTTCTCAAGGGAAAGAGAGTAAAGAGGGGGTGGACGGCTCATTCCTCAAAAGCAAAACCCCACAAAACCTCCCTGCTCCTACTCTCTGACCCAGCTCTAACTCCACCATTCAGCTCAGGGTGCACCACTGAGGAGGCAGAGGGAAGACTTCCCTTCCAGTAACTCTTACTTCTTCATCACCAGAAAAAAGGCTGGAAATAAACAATCATTTCATCTTTTCTTTAACGAGAGTGACAGAAGAGAGTTTAGATGCAGAAGACTTCATTCAGTTCAATTTTTCAATTCAATTTTATGCATATAGCATCTATTTACAACAATGTTGTCTTTAGGCACTTCTGAGCATGACCCCAAACAAGGCAAAGCCTAAAAAACCCTCTTGGGAAGAAACTTTGATCAGGACCTGTGCCAGTTCTGTGGGGGACTCTCGTACTGACAGGCAGCTGGATAAAGGAAGACATGAGGAGGGAGACAGGACAGAGAGGATGAAGGCCAGAGAGAGGAGAGGTACAAAAAATATAGAAATATCTGGTATATAAATATGTGGTGGTCGGAGGGTCGGACTGTATGTCAGCCACACTCAAGAACTTGCTGGTGCTGACTTGAGACTTGACTTGGGACTTTTTTGTGCTGACTTGATACTGGACTCGGGACTTTCTTGTGTTAACTTGATACTGGACTCGGGACTTGCTTGTGTTGACTGGAGACTTGGCTCGGGCTTGCTTTTGTTAACTTAAGACTTGACTTGGGACTTGCCTGTCTTGACTCGTGACTTGACTCTGGACTTGCTTGTGTTGACTCAAGACTTATCTCATATCTTGCATGTCTTCACTCATGACTTGTCTTGGGACCTGCTTGTACTGGCTCCAGACTTGATTGGAGAAGTGCTTGTGCTGACTCGAGATTTGACTCGGGACTTGAGGACATAGATTTGAGACTTGCATAACTAGAACTTGGTCCCACCACTGAGGATTACGAAACCAAACATTTTGTATGGGTGGATTTTATTCTGAGGCCTCTGAAACGCTGAGAAAGAAAAAAAAAGCTGCCTCCTCTCGATATTTAATTTCGTGCAACCTTTTGGAAAGTCTGTATTCAGGCCCGGAGAGTAAATTGAGACAGAGGTAGCAATTAACTGCATGCAGCCGCTCAGGTAATTAAACTTAGAAGCAGCACATCTGGGCATCCATGAGTTTGACATGAAGGGAAAACTGAACGTAAGAGACCAAAGTCTGTAAAATAGAATACTGGGCATTATTTAGAGACAAACACAAGAAGCACACTCAGATAGAAACATTTAATACTTGTTTCTCTTTTGTGCTACAACTATGTCAAGTATGTTTCTTCCATTATCATGAAACGTCTCCTGTTTGGGTCGGTGTTGCTATGAAACCCGCCATCATTTAGATGCCAATTCATTTTTCCTCGTATGTCGTCTCCGGTTTCTAAAATGCAATTAGATCCTCGTGTTAATTCAATCCACACCACCACAGTCAGCCCGCCTGTTTGGCCATCTGCCTGCCTTCACTTCTACGGCAGAAACACATTCACTGTGGTGCACATGATGTGTAAGACTAAATCTGGAGTCAGCATTGGACCTCTGAGTGAAACAGAGGCTGCAGGTCGGACCACGTCCTGGTCTTAGTAAGTCATTTTTCTTACCTTCTGTGTCCTGTACCTTTGAGTTTGATTGATATCAGGCTGTATTACTAAATTTATTTGTGTGCTCACTGGTTTATAGTTTATTTCAAAAAAGAAGCAGGGAATTGAGGCATCTTTATTTATGATCGTAAACGGCAGTTGCGCTTCTCAACCAGAGAGGGTGCTAAAGAGCACATTCTTACGTAGTGTTGCAAGAGCTGGAAACCCGTTGCGATGCTCTCCATTGAGACACCGTCGTCATCTTCAGCTCCTTTTATACATCCATTTTCTACACCTGCTTCATTGCGCTGCAGGTTTTGGGGGACTGAGAGGTACAGCCTGGTCAGGCGGGCTGTGCAAAACCCATGCTGCACCAATAGGAATCTGACCCGGGAAACATGCTAGCTGTGGAGTGACAGAACTAAACTACAATAACGAACTAAAATCCACCAGCAGACATCAGACAGGGACCGGTTCTGGTGACCCTGAGCTATGCTTTTAATAATACTGCTACAAGACTGCTGCTGCGCCTTCAATCATGCTCTGGGCACTTTCCCCACTCTGCTTTCTTTAAAAATCCATATATGTAGAAACCATTATTCTTATTTATTGTCGTTCCTCATCTGTGTATCTGTTGGCATCTTTCCTGACCTTCTTGAAGTAGGTATTTCCCTTCCCTGGGTCTGGGTCTGCAGTGGAAAAAGAAACAATGTGTGATGTCTTCCTTTTTTTAATATATTAATTGTACGTGACCCATGGCTTGTAAGCATGTCCTTACAAAAGAAGATGTACATTATGCACAAATTACTCTGCTGGGACCAGTTGTCTTCAGAGGAACTGTTGTTAAAGATAACTGAACTAAACTGGTGAACTTTCAGCTGTGATTTCAACATAATCTTTTAGTTTCCTACTTCCTGTCTATTGGAATTTTGAGGTCAAAGGGTGTTTAAGTCCCTATTGTGATACTGTATGACATTTAACCTTATTCAATGCTTCGTTGCTGAGCTTCTGCCAAGGTAGCTCTGTGAGCTAGTTTCATCCTACAGCTGTAGTTGATCATTGTTATGAATGTGTGACATAGAGATGCAGATCTGGCTTTATAAAAAATAAGAACTTAATGATTTAGAAATCTCATACGGCCATAATATATGCAAAACAGAGTTTAGAAAAGATTATTGTTGTTGAAAGTGAAAATTTCTGCCACATGAGTGACAAAGGTCTGGCAAAGCAAATGGTACAAAAAGAGGAAACATCTGGAGGAACATCTTGGGAATTATTAGTTTAATTGGCACAGGTCAGTGACATGATTGGCTGGATAAAGAGCATCTTAAACAGAACCTCAGAAGTAAAGGCATGCAGGGGTTCACCACTGTGTGGAAACGTTTTCATAAAAATATTCATTGTGAAGACCCTGAATATCTCATCTTCTACAGAACATCATACAAAAGGTTCAAAGGATCTCTTGTGTTCACGTGACAAGGACAAGAATCAATATTTACTGCCTCTCTCAGAAAAAGAAAAATGTGTTTATCACCCTTTTTGTACATAATGATTGAGTGCCACTCATTGCTTGTCGTCATGTTATTTCAAAAAACAAAACAAAACGCTGTTTTCTAAGCATCCTGCAAGAAGTTGTATTACGATTAGCTGGTGTCAAAGACAAACTCATCTCTTCTCGTATATCATCAACACAACTTCATGTGTGTAAACTGATGGTGGTTTTAGATTGTGAGCTGACCTTTGGGACTGCCCCGAGGTGCGGTGAGGTGATGAAACTGCTTAACACACAGTATGTACTCTGTGCCACATGTGGCCAAATCTGACCCACCACTTCATTTTATTTGGCCCGTGAGAGCGTCCAAAGACAAGATTTCAAAGTGACTGACCGTTTGATTCAGAACTCACATCAAAGAGTGAAATAACTGACATGAGGAGAGCAAAAGTCATGATTTAGCAAACATTTACAAAAGATTTTACAACAAAATTTCCTAATTTCTTTTTTTAATTTGGAACTGGACAAAGAAGAGCTGGAACTGTTGAGCAGGTACGATATCCAACAAGAATGGGACAGCATCCGTCTCTCAAAACACATTGGATCTGTTTTCTATGTTCACTTTCAAATCAAAATGGAGAATTGAGAACAGAATTGGAGTTGATTTTCATCATTCTTTGCTATAATAGGAGCAGAATAATAACTTTGTGGCTCATCAAAATGTGCTGCACACAAACAAACTGTGACTCTTGCAGAAACTGCTGCACTGATTGCTTCTCTGTGGATTTTTCCTTTGGATGGTCTATAATCTAATTCAACAAGGACGATCAGCTGTAAACATCAGCATGAATATGAGGCTCAGAAAATCCATCAGCAACAGCAGAATGACTTCTTCTCTGCTCTTTTGTTCTTTATTTTTCAATATGCAGTCTCTAAAGAGCCGGATAATTGGCTCTTTCCAGATTCGGGTGAAATCAGAGGATTCCTTGGGTCAAGAGAGGCTCTGAAATGCCACAGAAGTGCAAAGCCGCCGCTCTAGTCGAGCTGAGTGGTTTGTACCGCTTCTGAGAAGTGCTGCTTGACAATAAGCGTTGCCATGGATACCTTCTCAGGGGGGCTTCGCTCCATCTCGTCTGGCAGTGCAGCAAGTTACTGCCATGAAAGACTTTAAAATGCACTCATTACAGTCTGAGCGAATCATTGCACATATTTGTTCTGTGTCAGAACCTGTCGAGTGTGCCGGCGTTGCCAGATCTTGTGACAGAAACAAGTAACCAGATCTACGATGAACAAGCCCAAAACACAAGACTGGGTTCTCAAAAACAAAGCGCAAAATCAACGTCTTAACATACGGTATCTCAGAGAGTCTGGCCATCTGAGGCATTATTATATATAGCTAAAAGCTACTTCTTTGAAAGAATTTGCCCAGTTTTTATCTCTGTCTTTCTTTCACCCCCTCCGATAGCTGGGCTCCAAAGAACTTCAAATTTCAAATTCATGTTGAGTTTATTATTGAATTAAAGGATATTTAATAATCTCTACAACACTTTAAAGCAGCACAAAGTAACCTTCTTAGCTTATCTCAAAATGTTGCAAAAAAAGTTGTTTTCCCAAAAAAGTAATTTTAAGTTTAAAAAACAGTCACAATTTTGTAACATTTGTAATTGTACAATAAAAAGTCTTGCTTGTTAAAAAAAAAGTCTTGATCTAACAAAAAATTGCAATTTTACTAGAATTTTTTTAAACAATTTATATTTTTATTTTACAAGAATAAAAAATGTGATTTTAGTACAAAAGTCACAATTTTATGACAAAAGTCACACAAAAAATGGCGAAAAATTCACCACTTTACAACAAAATGACCTTTGTTATGGAAAAAGTAAACTTTTTTAAATTTGCAAATATATTTGAATGTTTTGTTTATTCAACAAAGTCCATCAACTTTATATTTTTCTCCAGTAATGTCACCTGTATGTCACCAGTAAAAGATGAGCTGATGAGGTTGTGACAGCAGCTAAAAGAGAAAAAATATGCTTGTTTAGTTTATTTGCAACCAAAGTCCAAATATGATACTACACACATACATTTTCTTTTTTTTAATAAAAATGAGCCCAAGGTTCCTCATAATTAGAAGAGTTGTACAGAGTGTGTGCTGGCCCTGATTTTCTTGGCTGTCACTGTCAGGCACCAGCAGGTGGTGCAAGGTATTGCTGGAGTGTGAGAGGTGTTGGCTGAAGGCTGGCAGGGGACGGGCTGACGGGGCTCTGGCAGGTACAGCTGCCCCCGTAGGCTCTCTGGGGATGAGTGACAGTGAGAATGGAGCACCTCGTGGCCCTGGGTCAAGGGTTGGACAGGTAGCATGTTGCTCACAAAGCCTGCAGAGACATTTAATCTTATTACTGAGAAGAGAGGGGAAGAGAAGAGAAGAGTAAAGCACGTGCAGATGTCTGCATTGTTGAGCTCTGTAGCCCTCACAGAGGTTTTAAATTAAACTAGTTCAAACCTTTATTCATCAGGTTGGACGAAAGCCAAAAGGATGATTTTAGTTTTAAACAACGGTCTTGACTTGTGCGCTTGTGTCATGTGGACATGAATTTCCTTTTCTTTTCTTGTTTTTCTTCCATCATAACAACAGTCTTGATTTGGGATTTGATTTAACAATCATAATATTGAATTGTGGGAAAAACCTACAGTTCCAGTGTGGTCCATCATAACGTACATTAGAAAAGACAAGAGAGAAGAGAAGAGAAGAGAAGAGAAAAGCCGCATAGATTATGATGATAATGTGAAATGAAGCAGGGAAAAAAGCATTCAATGAAACATGAAGAACAGGAGTTGCAAAAAGGCATGGAAAGGCAAGACATCGGCTGAAATCAAACAGTAATTAGTTTAATGTCAATAGTACCTTTAGAAATACATTTACTGATAAACATGGTGACGTGTTAAATCCTTACTTTATCGACTGTAGTTCCTTCTAATGTAGAATTCTATTAAACTTTTCTTGAAAAAAACAAAACAAAAACAAAATGTTGTGCTTTGGAGAAGCCAAATTTGCTCATTAATATAAATTAGTCTATTATTATTAATAAAAATAAGATATAAGATAAACATCTAACAATGCATTTAGTCTTATATATATTTTTATGTGCAGATCACAAACAAAACCAGTTTTAACTTCCTAAGATTGACATTAAATAGTTCCTGAAGTAATCACGGAACAGTAAAAGTGAGGTGATGTTTTTATTATAGCAATATTTCCAATTATCCTCAAAGGTTTACATGTGACATAAGTTCCCATCGTCCTGTTACAGCCTGTGTCTTATTGTTATTTCTCACAGCCCTGTGTGGCTCCTGTCCTCACTGATGTGGTGTCTCTTTCTCATAATGTCTCCCCAGGGATGTTTCAGACTTCGTACATTTCCACCTCATTTACTTCACCAGCCTGGAGGCTGCAGACTGGCTGTAACTGCTCTCTGTGGGCGTACGTGCAAGGCCGAGCGAGTCTGCGGTTGCTGTGGCTGAAAAACTCGTCCTCCAGCCTTTGTTGTTGTTGCAGTTTCCAAGTGCATCATAACGACATTGTCTGGGATTAAGAAATAGCATCTCCATTATACAGCCTTAGAACATGATTGCTACAAACAGAAACCAGCACTTTATGCAGCCTGAAGGACACCAAGAGACGTGAATCTGGCTCAGAGTCTAAATAAAACAACCCGAGGAAACTGCATCAACCCCCCCCACACACATTTCTTCCACAAATACTGCAGAGTGACTGACTCATCGAGTCATCATCCTTCTCAGGGTAGCAGCTACAGAGGACTCACAGCTGTTATTTCCCCACAGATATTTGTTTAATTGGTTGTGGACTCTTGAGAGTGTTGGACCTAAGCACTTTAACAGCCTGTGACCAGAAAAAGCTTCCCCCACAGCCCCTGATTTTGATTTAACTTGCTCTTTAAAATTTACATCAACTTATTTATTCATTTATTTTTTGAAACCAGGGCTCAGGAGGAAATGGCTTTGACTTTTCTTGATGAGGGGATTACTCAAAAAGTTATGGACAGATTTGCAAGAAAATATTGCCAAAGGTTGAGGGGTGAGAGTGGGCGACAGAAACGTTTTTATTCATTTTTGACCGTTGGCGTATTACTGAACAAATGTAACACTCCAAACAATGTTAAAACAAAGCAAAAATTGGTTTTCAGTATCACTACGCTTCCGTTACTGTTGCATATCTTTGGCATCAACTCCCCCTCTTTAATCTTTATCGTAGTCTTAACTGTGATCTCTGTTGATCAGGGCTGGACAGGGACAAGGACATGGCAACCCACTATGGTTGGTGAAATACCATATGCACCGTCTACGCTGTTACCAAACTTAAAATAAATCTCAGTGCCCTGGAAGAGACAACCAAAGAAAATCAGTGTGCTCATTTACTACTCATGTACATGTGGCGATAGCATTTTTTTTTAAACTCAGCTCCATGTCTACAAAAAAAACGATCTGATATTAGTCCACATGAAGACAAATCTCTTTTCTCTCTCTCTCTCTCTCTCTCTCTTTTTCCTGGCAAAAAAGAGATCAGATCAGAAAGAGATCTTTTGTAAACATGTTGCTAAGCTGAAAAATGCAGGCCTCAAAATTCAATTCAATTTATTTATATAGCGCCTATTTACGATAAGTCATCTCTAGGCGCTTAAGAAACCCAGAGCTTGAC
>JBAMYA010043776.1:0-13039 GCA_037176975.1 Arrhamphus sclerolepis | reverse complement strand
TAGATAGATAGATAGATAGATAGATAGATAGATAGATAGATAGATAGATAGATAGATAGATAGATAGATAGATTTATCCTCAGTCCGATGTTGTCATGATACAAGAGAGCATTAACCACGTGTTGTAACTCAAAGGTGAAAACCCTTATGACCAGTCATCTCTCTTCACTGATGAGTCCCACCACTTATGAATATTTTAAATTTTAACAGCACAGTGATAGCTTCATTATGCAGATGAGCTTTTGCTCTGCTGCTCTGAGGCTGAAATAACAAGTGTTTTGGTTGCAACTTCTTTGACACTGATTGTGTAGAAAATTGTATTTTGTTTTAGTCACCAACATTTCACAGGTATGTTTACTCATCTACATGTTTTTGCACATTTTCTTTGAGAATGTTTTTGTCTCCACATGCACAGATATGATTAAGTACTACTCAGTATCTACTGATTTTCTCGCTCTCCTCTAAGAAATGATTATCTAACTCTTACCTCTGTTATTCTTTTTCACACTTTTTTTTTTCAATTCTACACAGACTCCTGTCCTTATCCATCTGCTATTGTCTACTCTGCAAAGCTACTTTGGTAACTGCTGTCACTCTATACTCCCTGGGTGAATCAATAATTTACAAACTGACGAAATTTTCAAGGGCCATAGTTTCTTCCAGGTGCTGTTGCTCAGGAAGCAGGTGTTCACAGGTGAAAGCTCATTGATGAAAATGTCCAAAAGACGATGGGTGGAATTCAAGATCTGCCAGACTATAAGCTGTTCAGCTCCTGTCAGCCGAAGACATAGACCATCTTCACCTGCTGCTGCTGCTGCTGCAGGTATGTTTCAGATCAGTAATTAAACTAACAGATAAGAATATTTAATATTTCACTGAAGTTCTTATTTATTGCAATGTTATTGAGAGCAAAACTTGTAGGAATTTTGGTGTTTACAAAAATGCAGGAATACATATTTCACATGTATTAACAACACAAAAGTAGGTACTGACAAAATGAAAAAAGTAAAAATTTTTTGTCAAAATTAAATTAATAATCAACAAGTCAGATATCAAAGCAACCACAATGTTTTCTTTGGTCGAAGAAAATGTGTTTTTGTTTTTGGCCTGGAAGACCATGATATAAAATATAAGATACATTTTTAATGGTACCACCATGGTGTGAAATTCACAAACATAATAAAACAATAACAGTTTATTAGGCGCTTGAATAAAATAACCATGACACAAGCTGATAAAGACAGCCTTAACATTTATATATTCCTTCTACACGTGAATTTCTAAATTTGTCTCATTATCACTTATATAAAAAAAAGAAGAATGACTTTAAGTTAAAAGCTAATTTAACATACCATATAACTAACTCAGCTCTATTTTATTATTCATTTGAACTGTCGGATAAAACAGAAGTTAAAACTGAAAGGAAAAGGAAAGCTATTTGCTAACTAAAATTTAGTTCTAATAAGAGGCCTATGAGTAAAATATTGACCATCCGTTCCTCTATTACAGAAAACTGAAACCAGTGTCTCTGGTTACATACTGTCCCATCCAGCCAAGACAGCTCAAATGTTTCCTCCTAATCAAAAATCCTAATGTTTTGTTAAACATGGGCTCAGAATAACTCAGTCAAATGTCTTGCTATTAAAGAGTAGCTTTGTTAGCTGGGAGCTGGTTGTTAATGAAAATATTAAGATTAAAAAAAAAAGAAAGAAAGAATTCTGAAGAATGTAGACAGCATAGCAAAAGCACATTTTGAAAATCAAACAAGATAAAAATAAATTAAATAATGTAAAAACTTGAATTCACAGAATTACTTTCAATTTTGCTATTTCATACACAGGAGAGAAAAAAAGAATGAAAAAGTATTTTAAAAATGTAAAATTTGAAACATCTGCATGGAGATTAAATCCTCATTTCCTCACTCTAAAGGTATGAATCTCAGAGAAGTAGGAGACTTTCATTATTGAGTAGATAAACTTGTAAAATGTGCGTTACCTTAGAATTCTCCTTTATTTTAATTAAATGTTTTTCTTTTCAGGAAGAGACAAGTTATACAGCATTTTTCATGATATATGTATAATCTTATACATTTTAACAGTGCCTGGAATATTATCTAGTAACGTAAATGAACTCGAGCATTGTGCGTAAACGAAAAATTTGACATTTCTAACAGTACGTAAACATACCACCAGTGGACCGCCAGTGGGCGTGTCTGCGAAGACACCCAGTAAACGTCATCATAGTTGGGTCTCATGTTTACGTGGAAAACATGGCGGCGGACTCTCAGCAAGGAGATAGCCAGTGAAAAGGAGTCTGTGACAGCGAGCTACGAACTACACGAGACATGTTAGCACTTAGCTTTTAGAAATTTCTCTGGGATATTTCGCATGAAGCAGTTTCTCTTTTGTTTCAGCCACAGAGACTGCAGTAATGGAAGACGAGGAGAGGCAGAAGAAGCTGGAGGCCGGCAAAGCAAAGGTGTGATTATCAGTTTTGGTCCTAGCTTAACTCATTAACAACAGGCTCATTGCTTTGAATTGTAACTTATGAACGTAGAGAACTTGTGTTCCTGCTGGTAGGTCTGTCAGCTGTGCTGCCTCCCTCCCCCTCAGCTGTCAGTCTCAGCAAACGTGCGCCCCTCTCTGACAGCCGGGGGGCTTGTCGGGCGAGGAGGTGGGGGCTAGCGCTGCTACAGCTAGCTGCAGATGTCTGTGTCATGCTGCCACTTTAACATTTATCTCTTGTGTTTTTACTTTTACTTTTCTAAACTTCGCGTGTAGGAATATAAACGCGATGTTAATCACTCATAAGTCGAGCCGGCACATCGTTATTGAGGGCTTATAAATGCCACCTGAAGTGACACTGACAGGCTGGTGTAACAGGATTTACAGGACATATCCCCACCAGATAGACTAATGATTACTTCACTTTTCAGAGTTGTTATATATTCTCAACCGGCACCATCCGTAAATAAGGCAGGATAACCCTCTCTGGTACAGTAACTCTTGTTAGACAACACTGATTCAAAAAGGGATAGTGCTAAATTAAAATTTTCCTTTCATACCTTGGTGAAATCTTATAATTGTGACTCATTTTGAACACATCACCTGGGATGTTAGTGGAATAAAATCTCATTGCTCTTAGTTATGAACTATGGCATGACCTTGCGTATGCGTGTTTTATATGTCTGGACCTAAAAATCTAGTGTGGCAGTTCAAGTCAATAAAGGCCTGCAAGACTAAAGCTGAAACTGCTCAAACCAACATGTATTGATCTTCACTGTAGTGCTACACTTGGATGCATCTCTGTTACACAAAGACAAAAACAGAATGAAAGTGATACAGCTCTAATGTATGTGGCTACATAGGGCAGATGTTAATAAAACAGAGTGAGAGTATGTGCGTGCAGCCTTATATCAAGAAATTACCTGATGTAGTTTTCACTGTCTTATTTCAGCAAAAAGTAACTTATAGGTTATAGTAATAGTTTTTCTTAGAAGTTTTTTTTTTCCAGCTGTGTTTCTCAATAAACAGTATGCATTTAATCAAAATACAATAGGGACTATCAAAGTACCACAAACTAGATAAACTATCCACTAGATGACAGCACCAGTTGCAGACAGTGGTTTGAAAGATACAAAAACATTCAGTCTTGAATGCAACAATACAAACCCCCCACTGATTCGAAAGGTTCTGATTTAGCACAAGGGCCAGGACGAAACGGAATAATGTTGACATGATGAATCTCTCAAGAAATTACAGGGTATGTTTGCGTCATTTCAGCAAGGAAAAGATCATTGTCATTCACAGTGACATGAGCAGCGATCCATTCTGTGTTGTCTGAAATAACTGGAGGAAGCCATTGCACAAAAAGACACAGGTCTGCAAAGTACTAGAAGACTGTGAGTTCTGAATCTTTAAGCATCATGTTCCACAGTACTCAGGTAGCCTCTATGAGATAATCAGTATGAATTCTGTCAGACACGTGTGAAAAAGGGAGTCGTTGTTCAAGTGATGTAGTCTTGGTGCTGTGGAGAGACATATGTTATGCTGTTTGACAACTCTTTTGGTCACTGCAGGTTTCATATTGGAACTTGTCCTCTAGCTTTTGGATTTGCACAGTTGGAGAGACCATGTGAAAAACCATCTCCCTAGTAATGACTCTGGTATTTTGGCTTGAAAAAAAAAACTGTCTTCACTGCAGGCTGGTTTTTCTGCTTTTTTTTTTTCTCCTTCAAGCACACAGTACTGTGTCATCGTGTCCTCACATGCAGTACAGAAATGTCTCAAGAAACTTCTCTGAATAACTCTGATAACATTTTGCAGACATATCCACAGCATTATTATTTGTGACGCCAGTTACAAATGAGACCTTGCAGGTCTAGACTGAATCCAAACTGATACATTTTGAGTGAACCTGCTGCTTGACTAGATGTATCAAAAATATTTATGCTAGCTTTATACATATATGAAGTTTGTGACATGGCCTAGACATTTTTGCCTGAGATTTCTCTCTTTTTTTGTGTTTAATTTCAGTACAGCAGTTGTGTTGTTCCTGTTTGAAATACAAGATGCAAAAACCTGAGATGGACTGTTGAACACATGCCTTGAGTGAGGTGAACAATGAGTTTATGTTGATATCTCACTGAAGGACTAACCATCAATCAGCCCCAGTCAAATGCCTATTGAATCATACCAGACAATAAGCAAAGTGAACATTGGGGGCTGATGTTGCCAAGCTATTGTTCCAAGTCTTAGCTGCAGATGTATTGTTGTTTTCATGTTTGCCTTCAAAATGGCGCATGTTGACAAGTGCGTTACTGTCATAACAGATTTACTTTTTCAAGACTTTGGCTAAGCTCTTCTGTGTCTTGATTTTAAGCTCTAATGTAGATCTTCTGTTCAAAATGTGTTGAAAATCAGGAATATGTTTCAGTGTGATATTTGCAACATGTGGTGCTGCCAATGAAGTGAGTGTAAATTCTTAGTAAAAGATAGAATAACACTGATAAGACAGTTTTACTCTTCTTTGTAACATTGAGGTATGTCATCATTGGATAAAAGGAACTTATTGCTGCTTCCCTTGAACATTTCTGTCCTTTTTGTCTGGACATTTATAGTGACCTTTGCCAACATCAGTATTTCACTCATAGTATCTTGTACAGCTATAGGTTCTGCTAAAAATATATGCCTTTTATGATTATTTACAGACCAGAATTCAAATGGAGCTGTTACTTTTGTTGCCGCAAATAGAAAATTTATGGAAATTTTCCCAGGTTTCTGGTAGTCTAAAAGGTCAATGTCACTGCCAGGTAGTCTCACAGGTTTTTAGGACAGTTGATCTTCTTAACTTGAAGCCCTGAATAGTTAATCTCTGAGCTGGAGGTGTCCTCCATTCCTCTGTGATGAATGGACTATAACTAGCACAGATTATGTAGCTTATTCATGGGATTAATTGACTGTGGTGGATTTTACTTTTAGATTATAGTTATTGTCTGCACTACAATATCAAAACGGCGCATACTTGTAAAAATATTTTTTGTAATGGTGTGCTGCTGTGAAAAGGATTGCTGGGGATCAATTGGATGTGATAGACCAACAGGTGCCCAGTTTAATTACCTGGAAGATGCTCAATGTTCAGCCTTTGTAACAATCAGGAGTATATTTTTTTCAACAAGGTGTTTTCAGTTGGTGTTCACAAGACTTTGATGTTCTCATTAATATGAAATTATCTTTTAATTTTTGTTTTGTGCACTGGGATGTTTGTGACAAAAATGGTTTAAACCAGTCTGTTAATTTCAACAGCTTTCCTTGATTGTAATTTGAGAAGCCCAAATATTAGACAATAATATAAGCAAACTTTGAAAAAGAAGCTTCACTTTGCTGCGTTCTGAAAACTTGGCATTTTAGAAAACCAAGCACATAAAATCTGCTCGTCAGTGAAAGAGGGAGAATGTTTAGACATCGTCCTGGCATCAAAACCAGACTGTGGTGCATGTTGACCATGCACTGACAACAATGAAGCACACAGGTGAAGCTCTTTATATAGACAATCTATGGTGAAACTACTGGTCTTGGTTTTAAGTTTTTGAAGAAAAAAAAAATTAAGGGCAGTGCTGTGCATTGGGATGCGTTGGAATGGATTCACTAAAAAAAAAAAAAATCAGTGAGTATCAGTTTTGGTTTTTCTGCTGCTGCCTAAGTTGGTAAATGAGATGAAGAGGCAGAGTCACGCTGCATGAATGCATCAGATACATGACTTTTGCTATCATCTAAATCTGTTAGCAAAACAAAGTTGTGTGGTATTTTAGTATTAGAGTATTTTTCATAATAGAAAATAAGCTAAATCAAAGGTGCATTAAAGTCTTGATGATATTCATTTGTGAATGCGCATATGAATAACTATGGGTGCACTTTTTATTGTGCCTGCGGTGTGCGGTGCCTGCTTTGAACCCATTTTGGAGGATGCATTTAGCTTGGCATCAGCAGAAAGATGCCTTTTGCATAACACACTACAAATCAAATGCACAGACAAGTCTGCATTGGAACAAATAAAGTGGTGAGTTCGTGGAAGCCCTGACCCAGACAAAGAGAAGGAATGCTCCCAATTTCATGGAGGCAACTTGGCTGTGGAGCAACACCAAAAACTGGGCAATCTATCAAAAAGAAACACATTCTGGCCTCATACATGTGGAAGTGAATGTGACACAACAAAGAGAGTGAAGCTTGATGAATAAGAAAGTAGCAGGTTAGGATGCAGTGATTCAAGTGTGTTCCATAGCTACCTCTCTGTATTTGTTGAGTCACCCTTAAGAAAGACTGGCTTATCTGCGCAGCTGACATGAAGAATGTAGGACAAGGGAATTGATTTGACAGTCTTATTGGCATTCCTCAAAGCACAGGAGTGTGTATATGAACAACTTGAACTCCTGAGGGAGAAGGAACCAAGAGAGACACCAGAGCTGAGCCAAGATATGCCAGAACAAAGGCAACCAAGCAAGCAAAGATAAATCAGGTTGTGTAGTCTGCAGTGATAAGAAACACAAGAAAAAGCTGTATTTCTGCACAGTTCAAAGCTCTAAAACTACCAGAAAAAAAGGCTGCAGTGAAGGAATTAGGAGCCTGTAGAAGAGAAGAAAATGAAACTGTAGCAACGAACACATGCAGGACACCTTTCTACAGTTCCCGAAGCCTTCCACCAAATAAATGCTGGAAAAGAAAGTTGAGTGGGAACTGGTTTATTCTTGGGCAGAACACTGAGAACCTTTTCAAGCAAGGATCCTGAATCAGCTTAGCTTTTACAGTGTTCCCACTCACTGGGTTCAGTGGGTAGCAACAATCTATACTGTTACTACCCTCTTCGCCTGTATCTGGTCCATCAGGACCGTGACTTTCATTTTGGGTGTATCTCAAAACTGGAATATGTTTGAGAAACGGAAGACTGTCATCCCCTGCATGTTGACTAATACAAAGATGCTCATGCTCTCACAAGCACATGACATGCACGCCTGTGTGTTTCCTCTCTACCCTGCAGTGAATTTCTATTTCCTATAATACTTTGGAATTTTCAGCAGTGTGCCTAGCACAAATCAGCTAAGCCACAGAACTCTTCGGACCTAAGAGCTTCTTCTATACAAAAATGTTGTATGAATAATGTTTGTGAGACTAACTTTAGTTTTGTGCTCTTGTTGCGAAGTCTTGGGCCTGCTTTACAATTGGTGCTAACAAGTTTCTCCACTTGCATGTGGAGTGGCAGCTTGTGATTGCGTAACACCCCCCGCCCAATATGCAATAAACAGGTATACAAAAATGTGATGACTGATTTTTTTTTTTTTTTTTTTCCCCCTCAGATTCATTTATTTACTATATGAATCATATGTGAACTGCAGTAGTGACAGTGAGAAAACATAGACGCTAACAAAAGACTTCAGACAGATTGAAACTGAAATGGGAGGTTGTAAATTAAAAGAAACAGAAGAATGACTGTAAGCAAATCAAAACAACACAAACAAATTCACATTGCTCCCACTTGTTGTTTCACACTTTAATATGATGCCTTTTTTGTGAATACTTTCTTATGTCTGCATGGAAAACAGCAGCTATATAGGTGACCCTTCAATTTACCCAGGATGCACTGTACCAGTGTGTTCACACTGCGAAAAGAATGTGGCCCCGGTCACCTACGAATGTGATTGAAGTTACCTGGTCTCATTGCAACTTCAAGTGCTTCTGTGTGCATTTACACCCGTACTTGGGTTAGGGTTACTCGTGATGAGATCACTCAGGATAGATTTGAAGACCAGGTGTAAACAGGAACAGGTTGTATCAACAATTCAAATTGAATAGAATTGAAGATTGATTAATTGTTTTGGGTTTTAAGCTACATCCCTGTAAAATGTAAATTAAAAACAGAATGCAGTGATTTGCAAATCTCATAACACACATTATATCACAATAGAACATTCTTTTAACAAGAGACTATATATGTCTGGGAAGTAAGGAGACTAGTTGCTGGTCAACAGTCCTTAGTATTTTTTTTTTCATGTAGTGATGTTTTTTGTTTCATATTCAGAAAAATATTTTCAGTTAGTGAAAGGTCTGGACAGCAAGTACGCCATGGTGGGAGCATGATGATTGATGTTTCCCTCCCAAATATGTGCACGCAGCCATTCCCTAGACCATCAAAGATGCAGGCTTTTGAAGTGAGCACTGATGACAAGATGCAGCATCCAACATCCAAAGATTTTAAACATTTGCTTCCTCGGACCGTCAGATTGTCAGACAGTTTTCTATGTTGCTTTGTTCCATTTTAAACGAGCTTTGTCTTAGAGAAGACAGCCGCTTTTCTAGATTGTGTTCACATATGGCTTTCAGTTATGATAGAGCTTAATTTTCTATTGTGGATGGCCCATTGAACTGTATCCCTGCGCAGTGGTTTCGAGAAAGGTGTCTGACCTCATGCTGCGATTACTATTATAGCATCATGTCTGTTTTTTAGACAGTGGAATGACAGGCAGAAGATCACAGGCAAACAGTTCTTTTCAGTTTTGTTCCCCTGCTCAGAGATTTGATGTCATGTATGAGGATATTGTGTTCTATAGATAATGAGATATTCAAAATGTTTCTAGTTTTACACTGAGGAATATTCTCTGTTCTTCTGTAATTGTGCTATTGTCGTTCATTTTTTTTTTTTCATTTTGATTTGTCTTTGCTGTAGTTTCTTTGGCCAGGAACTTAACATGGATGGGGGGTGGAGGGGCTGGGGTAGCTCTTTCTTTTCAGTACTTCAGTACTTTTCAGCACTGAAATAACCTCAAACCTCAACTACTATTATGTTGAATTTACTTTTTATTTTTACAATTAGTTTGAAATAAAAAAAAAAAAAATCAGACATATTGGATGTAAACAGTTCAGCCGTTATGTATCCACAATCAAGAAAAGGGTATTGCAATTTCATTGCTCTCATAATCTGAGGAAAAACATACAAAAACAGCATATAGTAGTCTGCTCCAGTCAAACCTCACTATGGTTAAAAATAAATAAATTGATGTAAACAGAATATGCTTGTTTAAATGTTTTTAGACAGCAGATGGTGATACACCTACGTTAGTTTTCCCAGATGGTTATACAGCTACGCAGGCTTCAGTTCTCCATATGTTCAGCCAATGCTCTGCTCTTTCCTGCCAAATAGGGCAGCTTGCCGTGATAAGCAGATCAATGAAAAGCAAAACTCTGGGTGATTTCTGCTGGCATCCCCTCTACATATATATATGGTCCACTGCTGCTCATGTGTTTGCCTTTTTTTGGTTGTAATCTTGTGGCCAGTGGCGCTCCCGTCCTGTGAAACTGGTTGTCATTCATATTTAATTTAGCTTTGCCCTGGTTCTTCATGGATAAAGCTCCTCTTAAATACAGCTAAGTGGGCATGCTGGATGAGTGCGGGGTCGGGTGTGGAGGTGCGCAGGCTAAGAACAAGCACCTATTTGGCTTTTAAGCTGTGCATTGTAGGTGGAAACATGACCATGAAACCCACTCTTAGCTCTGAATTGTCCGCCTATAACCTTTTGTACAATATCACCACAATAAACCAGAGTTGTCAAAAAACTGATTAGCTATTTAAATGCTGCTACATATCATCTGTGTTTCAAGTCTTAGTTTATTGTACTTAATTGATAATTTAATAACTGATCATTTAGAGTGCTCTCAGATAATATAAATGTATTAATATCTGATTTTACTTTGACACATTTTTGTGGATTTGTCAGGCTTTCAATTGTCCAGAAGCAGATAATCTCTCTGAAATCAGCCTGTCAGGTTTCCAGACGGGCCGTGCCATCCAGATGACCTTTCCACTACAAACACGACTAAAATATCCTGGTTCTGTCTACTATTGTCCTTACCCCCAGAGCTGCATCACATAACATTTAGTCAAACTTTCAGACATGTTATTTTATAAACAGATGGTTGTAAATTAAAATAACATCATGTTTGATGTTTTTCCTGTATTACGCACTCACATAGACTGTTCAATTGGCACCTGTTTTATTAACCATCTGGCCCCGGAAAAACACAACCACTAAACCTGTTTGGGTGCATCATGGTTTGTGATGCCTTTCACATGGTACAGGGACATTTAATGAGAGAGTTGAGAAGGCATTAGCATGGTATCCTTGGCAACAGCTTGTCTAAAAAATACCTGCGGCAGACGGTCCATGTAGCCACCTGTGACCCCTGCTGTCACCGCTGCTCACTTGACTCTCCTGCTCATTTGTTGTTGTTCATATATAATGGATATCCAAGCAGTGTAATTAGGGCTATCATTCCCATGGTGATGAGTAAATGGAAGTGAGTTGAGTGAGCTTTCTATGCACTATAAGTGGGATATCTCATGTGAAATGTGAAAGCACACTTTTTTTCCTTTTTTGCATCATATTCAAAACCTTCACTCATCTGGCGTCTGACATGCAGGAGTTGGCTAATTTTATATATTTTATGGCATTGTAAAAATTCATTTTCGTTTTTTTTTCTTCTGTAATCTAAGGATGCAGTACATTTAAAGATATACTCTCATGAGATTATTGTTTGTCTTCATAAAGTGACTTGAACAGGCTGATCATCAAAGATACTGAGAACATTGGGTAAAACCCAAGTATCTATGCAACATAAACTAGCACAAGTATTGCTAAATCCATTGAGAAGAAATTGATGACACAAAACAAATAGTTTTAAATGATATTATTATCAACTGTAAATGGGGAAACAAGAGGAAACTTACTGTTTCTTGGTATATCTTGGTATATTTGGTAAACCAAATAATTAACTTTTGAAAAGCACTATTGTTTGTTTTCACAGCTCATTGACATGCTGTCGTTTGAAAATGCAATCCCTTTAGTCAGGATTAGCAACTGGCACAGCAAGAGCCATGTGTTGGGTCATATGGACACAGGGAGGGAGGATTCATTTAGAGAAAGCAGGGCTCCTATTCAGGGCATAACATGTTTCGCTTAAGTATCACAAAACTGTGTCGATTCAGAGTAAGTTCTTAAGTATTTTCTCCTTTGGTAGAGGTGATTCTGCATCCGGGTCTATTGGAGATTTGAATTAAGGGGGAAAAAAAATAAAAAATTGTGGATCTTGACGTAGCGGCTGAAGATATGGGTCAGATAGATCTGAACTGAAACTGCAACTAGGAATGTGGAGTAGAAAAGCAGTTAAGTCTTCGACTCTTTGTGTTTGCAGAACTTGTTAACTTGATTTTCATTAATATAATCTAACCTTCTTGTCTTTCCAGTTGGCTGAGTACCGCCAGAGAAAAGCTCACGCGGACTCACAAAAGAAACAGAAAAAAAAGAAGAAAAAGAAGCCTGCTGAGGACTCTGAAGGCGACTCACAGGGTCGAGGGGAGGACGAAACGGGTCGGCCTGTGGGAGGAGAGGAGGTCCTGGGCGAAGGACGAGATGAAACACGAGGAGGAAACGAAAACCCACCCACCACAGAGTTTACCTTCACCAAGACACTGAGAAGTGGAGAGACTGTCAAGCATGACCAGACCTATAAGATAGAGGTAGATACTCAAACTTGTTTTATGCACCACTCAATACAGCAGCACAATATGGGCCCAATCTGAAGCATTTCCTTCAAATGTACAATTAGTGCATCTGGTGCAAAAAAAATTATTTATGCAAAAGTAGCATTTGGAGGAATTCAGGAAGTTAAGGAATTAATCGGATCAGTAATGGCCAAGAACTTACTGGTGGCAGTATTTTACACTGGAAGTATTTCATAGCTGTTGTCATCTTGAGCTGATTATAAAGACTGACAATTTTGTGATAACTCTTGACGGGAATTAAACAAAATTATGTTGAATATTACAAATTTGCTGTGGCTGCAAGAAAAATGTTGTGAATGAAGTGAAACATGCTGAATTATCCTCACAGAAAAATGACTTTCATATTTCAATCTTAGTGATTCCCTCTACACAACGTTATAACAGATGTTAAATAAAACACAAAGTGATATTGCAGCCAGGTGGCTGTGATGTGGACATTTTGATATTTGAGTGTTAATCAGTTGGGTTTTTATTCCCCCATTTTTTAATTGTTCCTTTGATTGATGTTTTCAATGACCTTTTTCTCCTCCTACGGCAAGAGAGTGTAATTGTTATATTTAGTAACAGTCATGTGAAAAAGAGAGAGCTTCCTTTATTTCTAAAGTTTTATATAACAACTGAACAAAACGATGATGATATATGTATAATAATATGTTTCTTATCACATCTTAAAATCAGATGAATGCAACCTCAGGTGAACAACAACCCATGACGTACTGCTCTAGGCACATACTTATTTTACAAAAGCCAAGCAAAAATGCAAAAGCGGTGTTTTTTTTTTCGTCATTTGTCGTCTTAATTCTTGTGGAATTAAGAAGGTAGCTAGATGATTCTTAGGAAAACAGGAGTAAAAGCGCACATTTTGGTGTTTCGCTGATCTAAATTCAATAGCAATGGATTTACTGAATAATTTGTTGCCCATCAATCTTGG
>JBAMYA010043775.1:0-13040 GCA_037176975.1 Arrhamphus sclerolepis | reverse complement strand
TGTGTGTGTGTGTGTGTGTGTGTGTGTGTGTGTGTGTGTGTGTGTGTGTGTGTGTGTGTGTGTGTGTGCGCGCGCGCGCGTGTGCGTGCGTGCGTGTATGTGTGTCAGGGGGTGGGGCTAGGGCCAGGTGGAAGGCTCTGAAGGCGGAGAGCAGGTCGGTGGTGGAGGAGACTGAGAATGTGCTCAGAACTCTACAGGACCGGGTACAGCAGGTCCATGACAGAAGAAACACACTCACACAGCTGGTCCAGCAGCTAGGCAGCCAGGTGATCTCACACACTTTCACACACGCCTATACACTTAGACGCATACTAATCCACACACTTAAACACTCAGAACTAGAACCAGAACCTGCTGAAGCAGCTAAGAAGTGAAGCAGCTTCTAAAGACTTAAAACCCACATTTAGGCCTGAAGTTGATGTGCAGCATCTGTTTCCATGGATATGTCTGTCCAGGACCGTTTCTAGCTTCTAAATGAACAATTACAGTGGTACCCTGAATTACGAATTTAATTTGTACCATGACAGAGGTCGTAAGCCAAATGGCTCATATGTCAAATCAGTATCCCCCACTGAAATTAATGGAGATGCCATTAGTCTGTTCCATGCCCCCCAAAAAAACCACTCCAATTTTTTTGTTATGTCTTAAAATGATTTATAAATAATAAACATTGTATAAGAACATGAAAAAAATAAGAAGAATGTTTTTTTTTTTGTTTTTTTTGTTTAGATAAAGGTTTTATAAAGTGTATTTATCCTGGGGATCAGAGGCTTGGGCTGACAGAAGATGTTGGCAGTGGTGGAGGGGGAAGGAGGGAGCAGAGGAGGTCTGCCACGTAGGAAAAAGAAAGAAGCCTAATCATCTTCATTGACGTTTGGATTTTTTGCCACACTTTCCTCACTTTCATCTGCAGCGCGTTTCAATCAAAACCTGTTCAAGGAGGTTTGTTTAATCCTGACTTTCAGAATGTTTTGGAAATGAGTGAGGTAAGTGTCATATAGCACAGCTGCATGACCAGTGGCAATTCTTTCTGGATGCTTCTTTTCAATGAACTCTGAAAGTCTGGATAAACAACTGCACAAATGCGAACACAAAACACAGGAGATGCTTCCTTGGTCGGCTAACAAAGTGAAGAGAATGAGTGAGATGCGGGATGTTGGCTGGATTCACTCGCCACTCCAACTAGCAGCCTGAAGCTTCATAACTCATAACTCAAATTTCTCTTCACAAGTCAAAGCAAAAAATCAACAGAACAATGGCTCGTAACTCGAAATACTTGTATGTTGGGACACTCGTAACTCAAGGTACCACTGTATAAAAGAGTTTATTGATTTTTGTAAGAATTGGAAAAAAAAATGAAATTGTGAAAATATGAGAACATTCAGAATTTCTGTCCTGAACAACAAAAATGTTTTTCTCATAAGAACAGACGTCAACATCTGAGTCATGATGTCATCATTAAAATGTTCTTATTGACGATTTATGTTTTTTTTATTATGATCTTGAGCTTTCTGAAAATAAACACGTTAGATGTTTTTTCCACATAACATAACTCTGCCTCTCCTCTCCTTGTCTCCTCTATTCGTCTCCTTATCCCCTCCTTGTCTCCTTCAGAGAAGGCAGTGTGATCAGCTGGAGACTTCCATCCTGAAGGCCCAGAATGCACTGCGCTCTTGTGACAGTCAGCTGATACAGCTGAAGGCGGAGTCAGAGGTGGTGCTGACTCAGCTGATTTGCTGGCAGCAGCTCAGAGATGAGTGAGTGTCCTGAGGTCACGTGACCTGGTTTGAACTCTGTGATTGGCCCTAACGTCTCCTCTTGTTAGGCTGCAGCTGCACATTGCCGCCACCCAGGAGGTCATGCAAATCAACCTGCTCACTTTCAACCAATCAGAGCTTTGTGTGGAGCTTAGACCACGCCCCTCCTCTGGACCATCGTCCACTGATCTGGAGCCTCTGAGGCTATCCGTCAGCTGGAGGCACAATGACAGCTTCCACTTGCAGGTGACTGATCTTTACAGGTGTTCTGGTGTTTCATTGGTGGATGGAGCTTCAGGGGCCATGCCTCTGTTACAGGTGGACGATGGGATGGCGGGACTGATGGGGAGCCAGCTGTCGGGCCGGCGTGCAGAGCTGGGTGCCACCCTGCTGGAGGTCCTTCAGGGTTATGTGGGTCAGGCGGAGCTGCTGTCGGAGATCCAGACACTGAGGTCCAGGTGAGTCCCACACCTGAGATCTAGGTGAGTCCCACACCTGAGATCCAGGTGTTCCAGAGAACATTGATGGTCTTCTTTTGTCGCTGTGTCTGTGTTGCAGCTTTGCTATCGACTGGCGTCCCTCCCAGCGTCTGCTCATCTACCTGAAGTCGGCGTCGCTTGTCTTCCACCTGCAGGTGGAGGAGGGGTACCCCAGGGGGGGACGAGCCCGGCTCGTGTCAGTCCGGAAGGACGGACATCCAGTGGATGCCAGTGGACTGAAGGTACAATGTTTACTGGTTCCTCATTTCCTTAAGTCTGATGTTGAAGGAGGAGGTTAGGAGATCTAGCTGGTTTTCAGGGGTCACTAATTGGTTTTTAGGCGTCACTAACTGGTTTCTCTGGTGCTGTTTCAGCCTCACAGAGATGACCTCAGTCTGACGGAATGGCTGGTTCTCCTCTGCAGCAGTCCACTCACATGAGACAGCTTCTTCCGTAGTCCAGCAGGTGGCATCTTCACCAGGTCATAATGGTCTGCTGCTCAGACATCTTTTGCATTTCTGATTGTTTCATTCAGACTGTAAATAAATCTCTAAACCAAATCTTGCTTTGTCTGTTTAAATGGTGAATAAATGATTAAGAAATTGTTTTATATTTTATTTTATTGCAGTCTTGAAAGAATCAACTGGGGAAAAAAAACAAGAAATAAATTTTACATAAAAAATTCTTGACTTTAGAAAAACTTGAGTTTTTTTTTTTTATTATTTCAGAATTTGTAACTATTGATTCACAAACTTGCAAAAAAAAACCTGTGACTATAAACTTGGGGAAAGAAACTCTGGAATGTGACTTAAATTTGCTTGAGAACATTAAAAATAAAACTCGTTTGTATCTAAATAAAACCATTTGTTTATTCACAATTATACAGCATAAATGTATGGAAAAATATATTTTTATTAAATTTTCACATTATGATTCCATAAACTTTCAGGAAAAAAAATAGAAATTATAAAGTGGATGTATGCATATTTAGACTTCTGTAGTTAAAATGTGTCATTCTAGTTTTTTGTTCTAAAATGTACTTTTTTTTACAATTTTTTTGTTGAAAAGAAAAATCAGATTTTGTTTGTAAAATCTTGTCGTTAAAATATTTTATTTCAGCATTCTGTAATAAAAAGCTGTTTTTAATCTAATATTACGACTTTCAATCCTGAAATCACACATTTGAGCAAACTGATAAATCTCAATGTTCTTTTGTGAAAAAAATAAAATAAAATTAGAGCCAAAATTTTCCTTCTGATGCTGAAACAGCTGGAAGGGGTGGGGCTTAAGCAGTACCTGGAGTCTACCTATCAGGTGGACAGCTGTGGAAGACTCATCCTCCTTCAGCTGCACGGAAACATGGAAAACTTGGTTGTCCAGGGAATGAGTCAACTAGAGAGTCAGAGGACTGATTATGAAAGACCACAAAATGGTCCAGAAAGCACTTGAGGATCTGGGGCTGAGGGTTTGCTCCAAACTCAGTCTTCCTTTCTGTCCTCCTCCCTGGTAGGAGAGCACCACATCCACCAGTCCGTCCCACAGCACCTCCCAGTAACTGTGTGCCTGCACAACACCTAAGGCCAGCAGTGATCCACGTACAATGGTTCTGGTGGTCTCACCCTCCATTTTCTGTGCAACACCTTCAGGTTCTGGTTTGCTGTGTTGGGGTCCAACTCTATGTCCACAGCATCTAGGGGGGACAGAGGGATGTGAGCTGATCTCACAGACCTGGGTCTAGACTGCCTTAACATCACAGACTTGAGTCTCTGAGACCATGTCAACATCATGGACCCGGATCTCAACCAAGTTGATCAAGTACCCCCATGGTTCACCACATAGTAGATCTGCCTCAACTGATTTTTGGAGGAGTCCTGGTCCATCGTTCTTCAGCTCATTGAGGCTTTTGAACCTTGATTTATACACAGGTCTCTTGTGGTCCACACAGATTCAGGACTGGACTTTGACAAGACCAGAACATTTTGCTGCTGTGTTTTGGGTTTCTTCACGGTGCCAGATCATGAGTCCTCCAGGTCTGAGGTGGTTCTGCTGGCTCTGGTCTTTGGTCTCATCTGTACAGAGGACATGGTTCAGATGGACCTCAGTTGTGTTTCCATGGAAATCGTGGGGCTGGTCTTCTAACTGGACTTTAGCTCTCACATGACTGAGCAAAAACTTCATTGAAAAATAAAGAACAACAAGATAAAAACTTTGTTTTGAAAAAAAAATAGTTAAAAATCACAAACATTTTTTTGGGGGGGGGCGGTTTGACCTTGGAGTTATCGATCTTTGGGGTTATTGATCTGAGATGAGGTCAGTTTTACTGTACATGTTGTATTCTGCGTAATTTGTGATTTAATCGTTATGGGATTTTGTCTTGCGTGTTATACTGCATGTTGTGCTGCTTTTTCAAACTGACCTTGAACTGCACACAGGCTCACCAGCAACGAGCCACAGGTGGTGGCAAGAGCAGGAGCAACCTTTTTATTCAGGGAGTAGCGGTGAAGCAGGGTGGGAAAATCTGGAGGACCAAGATACCAGCAGAAAGGCAGAAGACACTGCTGCTTGGTGTGGTGGCTCTAGCCAGTGGAATGTTGGATTGCAAGACCTGGGAAATATAGAGAGTGGGTGGCAGGGAAGAGGAGGGCAACTGCTAGTGATCTGCAAATGAGGCATTGTGAACCACTGAGGCTTCACAGGCCATTGTTTTGGGAAAAGGCTCAGTACTAGGAGTTTCATTAATTTCTCAAGTGACATCTAGTGTCCAAATTGATTAATTACAGGCAATGTACTCGCACCCAGGTAATAGTTGTATGACCAAACATTGAAGGGGAGATATATATATATCAAAGTAACTAAATTGTATTATACTATTAAATTAATAATAATATTATTGATGATGATTATTATTAATATTATGATCTATTCCTATCTAATATTTGATTGGGGTGGTCAACTCCAGGCCTCAAGAGCTGCAGTCTTGCATGTCTTACATGTTTCCCTGCCACATCACACCTCACTCACATCAACTTGTCATCCAGGACTGCACATGTCTGTTAACGACACATTCATTTGTATCAGGTGTGTTGTGGCAGGGAAACATGGAAGACATGCAGGACTGCGGCTCTTGAAGCCTGGAGTTGACCACCCCTGTTGCCCTGACTGATCTAAAGCACTAACCTGTTCTAAACTAGACCTTGACTGAATGATCACACACAATCCTGTCACACACTACTCTAACTAAACTAGACTACTCAAAAGTTTGAAATCTTTCACAACACGGAACACTTGTTACGTCTTAACACACCCACGATTTGGCGCGACATTCAAGCTGTTTTTATGCAGAAGCGAATCCTAGACTCAGACGTTACGTCATCAGTACGAACCAAGGCCTGGTTAGGCATTGGTCACGTGATGTCCATGTTAAAGACACAAGCTCCAGCATGCGCCTCATTTGGGGATGCCCCTTTTCTTCTTCACGCGCACCTCGACGCCTCGTCTCGTTTGACCCATCCCTAGCGACTGCCATCACTGGTCAGAGTTGAGGGGAAGACACATCCGGTTGTGTTCTCTGTCCCCTCTGTATGTGTTTGGGAGTGAATGAGGGCTTGTCCTGCCTCATCCAAGGACTGGAGGTCTTGTTGCTTTGGTTCAGTTGGAAAGTGCTTCCACAGTCTCCAGGGCTGTGGATCTTTGGGGGAGACTTTGGGCTAGGGTTATCTATTTTATGTTAATAAACCTGTACACTGTAGGCCTTTACTGATGGTTTTTTAACTCTGCTCACCTTGAATTAAGAACCTGTGTTAAACCTAAGTGGTGTTGTCAACCCCCTTTTTAACCACTATATTATTATCTGTAGCTTTTTTCTTTTTTTGCCTCACCACAGATCTTCTGGACCTCCTCTCCGAGAGGACTGGCACCTGTTTTTAATGATTTTATACTTGAGAAGAACTCACATTTGCTCCTCTAAGCCAGTTACTGATGTCCTCATCTTTTGGCATTGTGTGCACACACAGCTGAAAAGCAAACAGCCAAAACTAACTTATCGCAGGACACCTGGACAGGTGAGCAGGACAGTGAGACAGCTGCTGAGCTTCCTGCCTTGCAGTGTCATGAAGTTCTGGCTCAGATATCCTGTTGATCAGAGACATATGCTCATATTCAGACATACAGTACTCATAGCACCCCCTAATTGCAACAGGAAGTGACTCGCTCCATGTTTCGATGCCAGTCTCCTGCAACGACGGTCACAAAGATGTCAAACCTGCTCGTATTCATGTTGAAGGAGTTGATGAAGCTAGTAAAGTAAAATTGTTTTCATCTCAGGACCTGCTCAAGGTGACGCCTAGAAGTTTGTGGCTTGAGGCTTCCACTCTGAAAACTTCACACCTTCTGGTCAAAGGAACATGATTTTCTGACATTATGGCATGTATTTATACATCAGCCTCAGAGCCACACAGATATATACTTCTCATGGACTATATAAGGTTTTCGTGGGAGGATGTCCAACTTGAGTTATTCAGTAAAACAAGAAGTGAAGGATTTTGCTAAATGTCAAAGAAAATTAATTAAAAATCAACCGTTTGTCCTATAGAAGCACAGTCAAAGGATCACATCCCTTTCCTCAAGGAAAACATTTCATACACTACATACAGTCTATTTAGAAGTCCACCACTGTAATGTTTCGAAAATATGATATACATATTTTTTATTAACCTAATTTTAAGTAACCAAACTCAGCTCAACTATAGCTGTACATGTTAGCATGATTCATGGTTAGTTTCAGAATTTTTCAGAAAATGGCTGAATTGTTATTCAATTTTTCCTAACCAAGTGGAAAGTTTTTTTTTCACAAACTTGGAGCGATTAGGATCCAGGTGTCATATTTTGGTTTGTGTGAAAAGGAGGGTCTTCTGGACAGAGATCTCTCATGTTGTTCTCGGGATCCGCAGGAGCCACTCAGTTTGGAGGTTTTAGCCCCGAGAGCTCCAATCACCACTGGCACAACTTTAGTCTTTACTTTCCAGATCTTCTTTGTCTCCTCTTTCAACCCTTCCTACTTCTGGAGCTTCTTGGGTTACTTTGTCTTGATGTTACTGTCGCTTGGAATTGGTATGTCTATCGCCACTGCCTGTTTCTGGAACTTGTCTACCACTGGCTGATGGGCCATCGCTGGTTTATCATTCTGGATTTGGAAGTCCCACAGGATCTTAGCTCTCTCATTCTCTCTCCCATTTGGACTTTGGACCAACCCAAACTGCTAGTGGCTCCAGCAGAACTTGGGAACAACATCAGAGATCTCTGTCCAGAAGAATGCAGTCCGAGGAACAGCTAAGATCCTTACACACACACACACACCTATCTATCCATCGATAGATAGATAGAGAGATAGATAGATAGATAGATAGATAGATAGATAGATAGATAGATAGATAGATAGGTAGGTAGGTGTGTGTGTATATAAGACGTGACAGAGACATCTTCAGAAATGTTAAGTCTTGTAGAGATATCAGTAAATCGAGCCTCCGAGCTAATGTACCAGATTATTAACTAACAATAAGTAGGTCGGTTTATTTTTATGCTTTATTTGTGAAGCGGAAACCTCACCGGAAGTGGACCTTCTGGGCTTCCAGTTTCAGTTGAGTCCCGCCCCAGCAGCTTGGGCCATCTTTTGTTTATCAAAGAACAAAAAAAAAAAAAAAAAAAAAAAACATAAAGGAGACAGGTCCAATTCTGGAACGGCTGCTCGGGTCGCAGGGCCAGTTTACGAGTGTTTGTTCACGCGCTGCATTTCCGCGGAGAGGAACCGGCTGGAACCGGATCAGCGGCTGATGTTGGCGGTCGCTCTAAGAGCTAACGAGGCTAAACCAGCATATCAGCTCCGGCTGCTGACCCAGTAACGACAACCGAGGCGGCCGGTGAAGCTCCGCCGAACCAGCGGCTGTCTTTTACCGACAGGGCCGCTCCACCGTCGGTCTAAAACCCCAGACGCTCCCCGGTGGAAATGGGCCCACCGTCGCAGTGAGAGGAAGCCCGGGGTATGAGGATCGAGGCTGGCCGCTAGCTCCGCTGCTAACTGTCGTTTTTCGGTCCAGAGCGGAACCAGAGTCATCCGCGGTGAGTGGACCCAGTTCTCTGCTGGGGACGTCCTGTTGTTCTCACTGTCTTTTAACGTCTCAAAATAAACCCACAGTTAAATTACGGTTTATTATAATTGTTTTACCGCCGTTCATTTTGATAGTAACGGTTAAAGTAATTGTTTATCAGTAAACACGAGTCTTTAGTAACACTTACTCCAGTTTAAATCAACATTTGTCAGCACGATTCATTTGAAAATTTCCATTAACAAAAGCAGAACTCACTCAAATCAAGTGGCATGCTCTTAAAATGTCTTAAATCAAGTTTAGCTTTGATTCTTTAGTTCCATGAGCTCATACAGAGAGATGGAGGTCTGATACTGATGGTGGGAGTCTGACAGCTGGAGAAACGGTTCAAGTATGGACTCTGGGGGGTCAAACCATGCTCCCTGAACCACTCCTGAACATTTCACTTCAGTCCAATAATACAAATTATATGTTGCAGTAGTTGTGATGATTAAAGTCTCTACAACGATTCCTTACGGAAGGTTATAGCTGTGTTCAGGTAGGGTCATCTGTAACAGTCTGTGTTTTAGTAGATCTGAAGAAGAAAATCTTTGAGAGTCTGTAATTTTATTTGATCCAATAATAATTCTGGACCTGACTGACCCCAGACCATGAAACTGCCCCCACAAGCTTGTCCAGGATGCTCTAAGGACGGATGAAATCATCTATAGATCCACGTCCGTTCATCACTTTTAACAGTGAACAGTCTAATGGTATGAATACAACATATAAATGTATATCAGTGATTTTGTTCAGTCAAAATTATGTCCAGGTCCTGAAGTGAATCATATTAAATTTGTATCATTTCAGACTTTGTAATAATTTCATCAAACCGTATTCCAGATAATGGCTCTAGTGTCATGCTCTGATGAAACATGTGCATCACACTGTAACTGGCTACATCTGGACTCCTCAAACTGCAGCCTCGAGTCTAATTTTTACAAAAATGATCATCACCGAAAAGTTGTTCTCCTGCCGCCACATAACAGCTGAGCAGTGAATGCCGCAGAACATTTTATCTAGCATGATGGTTTTGATAAAAGAATATCTATTGACTTGTCTGTACATGATCCACAGAACTCATTTGTATGCAGCGCCGCTGTTTGAAGTGAAAAGTTCAAAGGCATTGAACCCGATGCCAACAGCCCTAATGAGTGCCAAATGTCTGTTGTAAATCTGACTGCCTGCGCTACGAAAAACACAAGAAACAAACATTAAATTCTAGGTAACAGTTACTCTGCAGAAATAATCTGTTCATGAAGCAGGAAGAGGAATTTTCTGTTCCAGTTTAGTTCTGGTAGACGTTAAAAGGTTTGAAACTTCTTCTTCTTACTGCAGCACAAGAAATGAAAGACCCTGAAAATGATAAAATAATTCTTAATTCCCAGTCCCTCAGAAACATTTGTGACAGCTGTCTCAGACTAAAGATGGTCCATGGAGGTAGAAATGTTGTGCTGTAGCTCACAAACTGTGGTAGAGCTCACAAAGATGAACGACCAAAGATGGCTGTTACAGATATCAGCAGTGATTGACTGCCTGTCGCTGCCTCTACGATCTCTGTCATCTAACCAACCAATAGCAACCCACCATGAAATAACGTACTGTGCATCAGCTTAGCAACAACAGCGCCAGATACAACGGAAAAACAGGAAGAAAAATGTGATTTTATTGATTTTCTTTTCAAACAATACCAACACCACTCCGACAGCGACGTTCAACATACGTTCAATCACAGTGTAACATGCTGGAAATTAATTATCTACTGATTGCACGTAGTGTAATGTGACTTGAATCAATCTGATAAGACTAAAAAGATCTGAGATTTTTAATCTTATGTAAGAACAGAAAAATTACATGAACATGTTCAGCTACAGTCTCCTACAGGATAGTTTAATGTCCAGTTTTGTGCAGTATTGCTGTTGTTTTCAGGCTTTCAGAGTTTCTCTTCCTCTAGTGTCTGTTTTTCCCTCTTGGCTTCATAGACTCCTCTTGCTCCTTGACGTGATGTTGACTGAAATGCTTAATAAGCTCAACAAGGAAATTAATTTTTTAAGTATTCACGAGGTTGCATTGGGTTTTACTTGTACTGGAGAGAAAAACCAAGTTTGATAAATCTGAGGATGAAAAGATGCCTCTAATAGCCTACAATCAGAGATGACATCCTGAGTTTTCTCGTTTACCTCATTTCTTCTAGTGTTGCAGCGTTAAAGCTGCAGTCTTTCTAATATTCCTATAAAAAAGAGAAACCAAGCTCAGTTTGGAGCTTCTGTGCAGCAGTTAACAGATCTGACAAACTCCCCTGAACTTGTGGGAATGTTTATTCACAGTGAAACCGTCTCCTGCATTCATGTGATTGTGGTCACAATCCACGCAGCAAATTTCAGCCTCCCTCCGTGTGTAAAAAGAACATTGTGGAGCTTTGTTCCCTCTTTTTTTCCTTTTTTTAATTTTATGACTTTAGTGCTCCGACTGGGTTTGTGTGAGTTTGTTTTTTCCACAAGAAGTCGAGGAAACTTGTTTAACTGGAGTTGCGTTGGAGCGTGACAGCAGCTCTGTTCCATGGAAGATGACAAAGGGGAAAAAAAATAGATATCACAAGACCTCTCAGGAATCAGGAATTGTTTGGTGTTTCATGTTTTAGCAGGATAGCAGATAAACCTTGGTGTGGAGTGAGATGATTTCTGTTTAACATGATTAAAAACAGATTTGCAGAAGAGTTGACATGAGCCTGTTTGATTTGCTGCTATAGAGGACTTCACAAAGAAAAGAAACTTGAAACCTGCAACGTGTTTGTATCTATACTTCTTTTTTGTTTGTGAGAGCTTTTCTTTTGGCTCCTTATCATCCTTTTCCTGATTTTAAAGGGTTAAAAAATATTTGTATCATCACATACTAAGCTTTTATTGCATTTTAAGCTACTGCATAATAACTACACACGTAGTCTAGGTCGTTTCTGGTGTTTATGCTTCTGCATTGTTGTTTGTGTTGCTCTGCAATTTCACCACCAACCACTAGGTTACAGTGTGGGTTCTTCTGCAGCTCTGTCAGTTTTTTTCCTGTGTGTAGCTCAGTCGTAGCAACGGAGCTAATAAAGTATATGTAACATTAGAATGAATGAATCGATGGTTTGATGACAGTTTGTATTTAAAAACATCTTAATATCATGAGACCTAGACAACACCTAACAATCCATCAACAGTCCTAGAGATGGCGAGGATTCAAACAGAAGTTACTACTGATTTCAGAGAGTCATCAGGAGGTTGCAGAGAGACTGGGAGTGCCACAGAAAGATGTAGAAGTGGATGTCCTTCAGCCATATCACATGATGAAGACCGCTTTATTGTGATCATCACCCTGCAGGCATTTTTGGTTGTACACTCACAACTGTTGGTAGCTGTTGTCAGACCATTCTTCTACTTAAATGCCCCGCTTTTGTTATGATACCACTGTAGCATGAACTTTTTACATTTTCTGTAAAGTTCACCAAAATGTCAAATAATCAATCAACTATATTCCTATAGCACTTTTCACAGAAACAAATCACAGTGCTTCACTTTAAAATGTGAAGAAGAATTAAAAATATATATATTAAGAAAAAAAACTACTAAAACGTATGAGTCAATTCAACGTTTCATTAAATAAAAGCTGCTTCAGATGTTTTTCAACACTGTTGGTCAGATGCAAAGAAAGAGGGAGAATGTTCCACAAATGACGGGCAATGAATTATAATGCACGATATACTCTTGTTTTATGAGTTCTTGGGACCAGAGTTATTACAGTTAACAAAACTAAGATTTTTTTTTTATAAAACCAAAACTCAAATTAACAATGCAAAACTAACTGAAACTAAATAGAACTGTACATTAAATTAACATAGTTTTCATTTTCATTTTCATTTTCTTTTCTTTTTTTGGGGTACCAAACCCATTTTTTTTTGGGTACCAAACCCATTCTGGGTACCAATGTTCAACCTTTGATGTTACATTTTCTCTAACTACTCAAAATAAAGAATAAAGGATTTTTGTACTGTAACTAACTAAAACTAAAGTGAAATAATCAAACTGAAAAACGAAATGAAAATGAAAACTATCAAAAAATTCATAACTGTTATAACTGCTTGGAACCAATAAAAAGTTCAGATCAGTGGTCTTAAGTGTATGAGCTAAGGGGTCAGAAGATCGCAAATATACTTTGAACCATTAGTTCAACCTTCCATCTGCATTGTCGTTTTCTTGTTTGTTTTTTTAATGTTCTGCTGAATCTTTTCTGCTCAAGAGCAGCCTCATGTTTTTACCTTTTTTTTTTTTTTTTTTTTTTTTTAGGATTAAATGTGTGGGTTTGAATGGCTTTTAGGTGGTGCGGTCAGACAGGAATTGCACCCCAAGCACCAAAAGCAAAGAAGGCGGAGTCGTGCTCTATGTAACCAGCAGGTGGTGTAACCCCTGAACACGTCACGGTCAAGGAGGAGTGAGCAACACACACACACGTGGACAAAATTGTTGGTACCCCTCAGTTAAAGAAGAAAAAAACCCACAATTCTCACTGAAATCACTTGAAACTTACAAAAGTAACAATAAATAAAAATTCATTGAAAATTAAATAATCAAAATCAGCCATCACTTTTGAATTGCTGATTAACATAATCATTTAAAAAAACAAACTAA
>JBAMYA010043774.1:0-13041 GCA_037176975.1 Arrhamphus sclerolepis | reverse complement strand
GTGTGTGTGTGTGTGTGTGTGTGTGTGTGTGTGTGTGTGTGTGTGTGTGTGTGTGTGTGTGTGTGTGTGTGTTTTTAACTGATGTGAGAAGGAAGGAAAACATTTCTTTTTAAATGGTAAAAGCTTTACAGACCTGAAATGCAAACGTGGATCTACGTGAAGATATAAATGAAGGTGACAAGAAGAAACACAAAGTATCCCAGGCTCATAGTGTCTGCAGAGAAATTATAAAAATAATTAAATAAGTAAATGCAAGACTCACTACTTTTTTGCCCCAACTTTTTTGATTTGGGATTGTACTTCATCAGTACTCTACATTTCCATTCCAACTCCCCAAGCCCAGCTGAGATAAGCATGACCTTAAAATGAGTAGTCGGAGCTCTATGTTGCTACACATCACATTTTTTGGCATTGTTGCATTCATACCAGGCAAAGCCAGCCTCCCATCTGTCTGAAAGTTCCCTCTTGGAGCAAAGCCAAAAGATTGCCTCACATCAATTGTTCACATTCTATTTAAAAGTACGATATAGGTGCCATGTAGCAAAGATACATTTACTGGCATCACAGAGGGGAAAAAAAATGAAAGCCTTGAGTTCAGACTAGCATTTTCAAAACTAGAACACTCAAAAATCCATTAAAGTCCAGTTGTATTTGACTCACAATAGAAACTGACTGTGACGCTCGCTCATTCAGTGTTTCTGATCATCATCTTTTGAACCCGTCCAGTCGGTCAGTTCACCATTTACCTTGCTTTGAAAAGTTTTGCATTTTTCCTCTTGATATTTTTCTGCATTAATGAGGAAAAACAGCATCTTATGGATTGTTGTTGAACATGACAGTTGCAGCAAATTCAATTCAATTCAAAAATAGTTTATTAATCCCTACAGGGAAATTCAGTTCCAAAATCAGTGCATAAAAATATTCATTTATCAGCTGTAAGTCTGTGATTCATATAGAGTAAGTTGGGTAATATATCTTGTTGATACAAATCTAAAAGTGAGATAACCAATATTTTCATGGTTTGTCACACTTATAATTAGTCCTTCTGTATTGAATCCCCCTCAGTTCTGACCTCATATATTTGAATTGCATATCAGATGTTTCCAAATTGGCATCAAATGAAAGAAAATATTGTATTTCAATAATAGATTCATCAACTACATGAATTCCCCACAGGCTTTTTTACAAGCCCTGTAAGGAAAAAAAAAGAGAAAGAAAAAAGAAAACAGCTGTAAAGTGTTATCCATATGTTAATACTTGGGGGGTGGAATCTGTTTAGGATTGCACACACATTCTGTGTTTTTCTTTTTTTTTTTCAAGAGAAATGAAAGCACAGACACATCCATAGCATAGCCACATTCAAAAACTAACCTTCAGCACAAGCACAAGGAGAAAGGGTCCTGAAACACTCCTGTACAAATAATAAATATCTGCAGTATTTGCATGCTAGGCGCACCGTACCGGTGGTAGCAGTGCCAGGTCTCTGTACATCAAAGCAGAAAGTCCTTGGAAAACAGTACATGAGGATGAAGGTGTCTGTGGGCCTTGTTGGTGAGACACGTCAGGACGCTTGCTTAGTATAGCAAGCAAAGAGAAAGAAATGTGTATGCAGCGAGGGAGGGAAATCTCTTCCTCCAAGCACAGACAATGTTGATGTCAGTGGAAATACAGTCAGCTGGGTAATTGGGCCAAAATGATAGCACCTGGGAGCACTTTTCTTTTCATTCAGCATTTTTTTCTTTTTTTTTTTGTGATTATGCTTTTCATTTGCATTTTCTGTGCCATAGGTACAAGCATGTACATTTAATGCAGAAAAGAGAAAAGCACAGGCACATCCTGCAAAAAAATAAAACAAACAAATAAATGAAAATAAAATAAAACAAATCAATAAAATAAAAAAAGGGAACACAAATACAGATCAGACGTATGCAAACTGGCAAGTTTATTGCTAATATAATGGTTGAGAATTTTATAATGTTCAGAACAGCTGGAAGAGTCCATTCCATGCACTAACAGCGAACTAACTCGCATTTTCAATTTTACAGTTGTTGCCTCTAAATTCACAATGCAAAGTAAAGACCCGAAACGTTTAAGGTCCAAGCTAGGCTCAAAATATAACTTAAAAGAAAAGTTGTTTGCTGCCCTCACTGCTGTCAAAAAAAAAAAAAAAAAAACTCTTAAGGAGCAGTCGTTCAGTAAACAGAGACAAGGGTCTAGAAAAAGACACATGTCAAAAAATGTTGACATCATTTGAACAACATACTGCCAGGATGAGGCTATGGCAGCGCATTCAATGCTTTTTTAAAAAAAAAAAAAAAAAAAGAAAATATCTTCAAAACGAGGAAAACCTTGTTGGTGGTATTATTATTGGGCTAACGTTGCAGAGAATATGGTGCACGTATAAATAAACATATGCACTAAATAATTTCTCTTGGTAGGTTCGCTTGATGATGCATGCCTCTGGGGGACTACACGATGTTGCACAAAATATCATACATTATAGCAGAAAAAAAGCATATGACAGGCCAAGAGGAAAATTTTATTCATTTATGTTTGTTTTGGATGATTCATTGGAAGTTGAAATACAGAAATCCTTCAAGCACAGGGATGTAAAAACAGACCAGAAAAACCCACTCCACTCTCAAAAAGAAACATTCAAACAAATATCAGTGCTGGACTGTGAAATCAATGTAGCACCAAAATCTTTTAACCATTTATTATCAGTTTTAATCATTGAGTTTTTTTTTTTTGTATATTTAAAGCAATAAGTCAACAGTCATTTTACTATACGGGCTCAACTCCGTTTGAACACCATATTGTGTGAGGCGCCAGGGGAAATATAACAAATAACCTGCAGCGCACAGTACAGAAACAGGATATTACATCTAAGGAACCAGCCTGCTGACTAAGGAAACCTCCAAGCCTGACAGCCTCTCATGCCTCACAAGCACACAACTGAGCCTTTCCAAGCACCTGGGTGAATAATCAAAGGCCGGAAGCTGGATGGGGCTATGTGCTGCACCTTTAAATCAAACGAATATCAACACCAAAATCTCCTTCCAGACAATATTGTTAACGCAGTCATATTCTTTTCATTGTCAGCGTTGAACGCTGATTTGAGGATCTTAAAACGTGAGGTTGATCTGTTGGAAGCGCTTTGTCTGGAGTCCCGTATATCTGCTTTTGTTTCTGTTATTTCTTTGCCCAACCTTGTTAAAGCAGTAAGAAGTATACACACAAATCAACATCAAGTATGCATCCATCTGTCCATCCATCCACTCATTATATATACCTGTTTATTCCTGTGCAGGGTCAGGGAGGTCTGCTGGAGCCTATCCCAGCTGTACATCAAGTATCATCACACCAAATATATGTCTACTATGTTTGCCAAAGTACTGTTTAGAGACTAAAAATGCATATTTGTCCACGCAGATGTGTTCCTGTTTATCATGAACACTGCAATACCCTTAAACAAACAGCAACACTACTGCAATAAATGAGGGAATGTGGCAAGCTTGCCTCTTCAGATATAACATATTCCACTTGCTAGCTGCTTTAATCCTTCCTGACTATTACTGGAGGTTCTGTAGCAACTAGACAAAGGAAGCCAGACTCAAAGTGCCTTAATTTGGCAAAGAAATACATCTTGCACATAAACCTTGTACCAACACAAAGTGTTGCTGTTAATCTTTCAGCCTTTGTCTAAAAATAAGGCAAATTTTGTGCAAAACTGACAAGCTGCTGTTTGGAAAGATAGAATATTCTGTTTGTGTTTTGAATTGTTAAACACTAAAACTCTACAATAACATTGTACTGTCTCCAGAATCAGTTGTAAAATTAAAAAAAAAAAGAAAAAAAAAGATACAATTGTTTTAAAATATTAACTGCTTGGTATGTGTCATCTTGAAAACATTATTTTTATTTGACAAGCAGCTGCATCAGGATGCAACGCAGCGTAACAAAATAGCCGTCACAAATGCATCCCAGTAAAAACAGCAGCACTGTCATCACACATCAAAAATAAAAACCATGCTTATGTACTTCAAGAGCAATAACCTCTCAGATGTCATTGAGTACAAAGATATGCTCTGTCCAACTTGATTCATGTTCTGGCCTCTCAGAGTCATGGCAACTCCCCATCCAATTACCATCCGATAATATATCAAGGGAATTACAGCAAGACTGAGCAAAGTCAGAAGTGACTCGGAGACACCTGTGGGTAATGGACAGTCATGGCATTTTGTTCGGATCACACCACAGATGTAATGATTCTGCTGGACTGAGGCCAGGTTGACTGATAAGTAGGTCAAAAGGAGAACACACTTAATACTTTACCTCCTTAGCCGTAGCTTTTCTCTCTTTTTCTTCTTTACTTCAGCCCGGAAAGACGGGAGAGGAAATCTATTCCTCCTTAATATGTCGTTTGAATTAATGTTCATGAGAAAATCAGAATCAGAAATGATGTATTGGATGTGCAGTGAGCGATAAATGCTCATGGACAGTATCAGTTATAACACTTCAAAAGTAGCCTTCATTTTGTTTTGTTTTTCATGTTTGATTAAAAATAGATCACTTCAAATGCATGTAAGAGAGAGTTCTGAACATGTGAATCTTGAGTTACGTTTCTACATTCATTCAAGACTGTCAGACTGAAAAGAGCACAGGGTGAAATGTTAATGCAAATGCCCACCCACTATCTTTTTGAGGTAAAGGTTTCTTCCTATTTACACTTTAATGAACTTGTGCGAATTTAAAGTGGATTTTCAAGTGTGCCTCACTGTCATTCTTAAGTGCAAATTATAGCTGTCCCTGATTCTCAACTAACCACAAATTCAACCTCAAATTCGGTTATCAATATATAGTAAGTGGAAAACCACATTTTATATGCATCAAACACACACACACACAGGAAGAAAGACTGTGAGAGAGAAATTATCTCCTGCAGAACCAAACTCACAGACTGAGCTTTGCTAAAATACTACGGCTGCTCTGCTGTTCTGAGTCGCTCTATACTTGTTCCATTACTGGAACAGAACATTTGTTTATTTTTCTCCATGTTAGATTAGCAAAGCTCTAACAGTTCAGAAACTGAGCTGCTTACAAGTAAGTCTGATTCAGGGGCATCCCAACTTCTGCCATGTTGGCTTCATGTAGCACCGTTTTGAGAACGGGTGTTTTGACTTTATTCAGCTGGAAAAGGTTTTCATTCAGTTTCATCATTTAACTGAAGTAATGAAATTGCCTCAGTGTTTAATTACTCTGTCACCTGACTTTGGTCCACTGTTTTATTTCTCGATTTTTAATGACTTCCCAAAACTGGCTTCTATGCAACATTGTTTTCCAAATAAGACAGACTCACTGTACAATATGTGTTACTTTTGTTTTCCAGTCACCCAAGTTCACTCCTTGAGACAAAATAGCGGGTTATGCAATGTGCATATCTGAAATGCTTCATGGCTGAATGAATGATTTCCTCAGAGCATCACTTACTCTAAAATACCACTCAGTCAAGATGAATAAACAATGTGGCTACAGCCAACAGCAAAAAAAAAAAAAAAAAAAAGAAAGAAAGAAAGAAAGAAAAACCTTCTCATGATGCAACAAAGAGGATGTCATGGATGACTTCTGTACATATTTTATAATATTTGGGCTGTTGGAAATTCTAGGCTCACTTGTCTGAGATGAAGTGCGATGCAGGGGGAAATGTGACAAACAAGGTAAAGATAATAGCCCTTTAAGCATCATATCAGAATTGCAAAAGAAACTGTTTTCCATAAAAATTTCAGTCAGCTGTAAAATGAATAGCTGACAGTTAACAGTTAACCACAGAAGAGAGTGAAGAAATATGCATAATTATTTTCCCTCCTACATGTATATCTGCTGGCAATTACTTTGATTAAAAGATTTGAGTTCGAGCTACCATTGCTCATTTAACACAGCGTTGCCTTCTATCTGGGTGGGTGTTGTGAGGTAAGACACTATGTTAAGAAAACTAGGTTAGAGTATATTCCATTTGTGTGATACGAAGCATGGATCCAAAAGACTGGCTAGATGAAGCCATAGAAAGACTATGAGCTTTTAACCAAAAGGCACTGTATTACAGACAGGTAGTGACATTTTTACTTCACTGATTTTCCCCGCGTGAACTGACGCTTTGATGTTAGTGCAGAGCTCAGTAACTGATGCGTCTTGTGCTTTTGAGATGATTTATGTTTTGCTGGCTGCGAGGATTTCACATAGCTCTCTTAGGACACTACAAAGTGTGAAACTTGTAATATGATTCCTCTGACTACATTTCTTAATGCTAGCGTGAAATCCATCAGCTAACTTGCTGAATAAAGTTTGTGAAAACCTGCTTTTTGCTGGACTGGCGACCTGTCCAGGGTGTACCCCTGCCTTTCGCCCAATGTGTGCTGGGATGGGCTCCAGCAGACCCCCGTGACCCTGAACAGGAAATAGCGGGTATAGAAAATGGATGGATGGATGGATGCTTTTTGCTGGAGCACTTCAGGATATTAAGATCTGCTTCTGTTGTTGTGGTCAAAGCAGTATAGTCTCAAACTACTTCTCTCTCTGAGGTATCCTGTTGTAAAACTGAACAAAACAGTCCTTTTTTGAATAGCTTCTTTTGAGTGTTATTTCTGGCTTCTGAAACTCAACTAAAATAGGGCATTTTTTACATTTTAATTATTTAGTGTCCATAAAACCCTTAAATCCTGTGTATAAAATTGTTTTAAATTTAAATGTTCTATGGATGATATGATCCCTGACATACTATGCCAACTCCTTGCAATTCAGAATGGCAGTAGCAACAGAATTTTGATAGTGTTGTCATGGAAACGAGCTATTGAACCAAGTTAAATGCATAAGCAGGTCCTGATGGAAAAGGGCTATGTTCCAAAAATGCATAAAATAATATGTAGAAGTGTAGTTGTTGTTTTCATGGCATGAAATAGAGGCACATAAATGCATTTTTTGGTTGCAGTTTTCAGTAGAGAATGAATCATGCAGAACTCATCTTATTGTAAACGCTCTAACATTCCTCCCATTGTGCAGTTGTCTTCTATATTCCCAGTGCTCACAAGCATTTTTACTGGCTCTATGAGCATAATGACCTCTGAGCATTGATTTTATCATCATTTTCTCTAAGCTGCGTGCCAGAGCAACCGCATGGTTGGAAACATGATTTCATAGTTTCAGCACAGCTCTCATTAATATTTTCATTACTGTTCTTATGCATTTATGATTTGATGAACATCTTTTTGTAATAACAGTGCAAAGTTGTTGTTCAGCACTAATTTTGTTTACCCTTATTGAGATAAGGTGTAGCACTACAGTCTGGTGCAAAGGTAGAGCCCCTTCTTTTAATCATATATCTGTTGTGAAAAACATTATGAAAATCACCTAATCATAGTGGTCCAACTAATAGGCAAAAACAACCTCAGATGAACAACAAATGTAAACAGTATAACTTTGCTTGTTGTGCCTCAATTATTGAACAAAGTTAAGACAAAAAGAAGAAGAAAAAAATGTGTACAAGACTTGCCAATCTCACATTTGTAGAGGAACTTCGGCCCATTCTTTACAATGTGGTCATTAAGGTTTTTCCACATTTCCCCAAAACACAACTTTTCAATTTCCAATACAACTGGGTTGAGTTATGTTCCAAAATCTTGAAATTTTTATCTATTTCTTTCTGTTTTCCAGCAGTTCTGTTGTCGATGTGCTGACGTGCTTTGGATCATTATCCTGTTGCATGACCTCATTTTGACCAGGCTTTGGCTGTCAGACAGATGGCCCCACATTTTACTCTAGAATATTTAGTTGTTCAGGAGTGAATAATCCATGAAATGATTGCAAGATGCAAAGGTCCTGTGGCTGCAAAACAAGTTCAGATCATCACCCCTCGACCACATCCATCACCATGCCAGTGGGTATGAGGTGTCTGTGCTGCAATGTTGAATTATGCTATTAACAACTGTACTTTCTTCTCAAACTCCAATTGTACTTCCACACATACATGTGTGTAAGTGTGTGTGTGTGTGTGTGTGTGTGTGTGTGTAGACATATAAACTCTTCCTCGTCCTCCTGGATGGTTCCACCTTCCAAGCGCAGGTCTTCTACCAGATGCCTGGGTTCTGTGTAGGATCTTAGTTGTTCCTAGGACTGCACTCTTCGGGACAGACATCTCTCCAAGCAGATCCCAAGAACAACATCACTCTCCCAGTTTGGAGGCTACAGCCCCAAGTGCTCTGATAACCACTGGCACCACTCTAGCCTTTACCTTCCAGAGCTTCTCTAACTCCTCTTTCAATCCTTGGTACTTCTGGAGCTTCTTGTGTTCCTTTGTCTTGATGTTGCTGTCAGCTGGAATTGCTCCATCCATCACCACTGCCTGTTTCTGGAGCTTGTCCACCACTACAATGTCCGGCTGATTGGCCATCACCAGTTTATCAGTCTGGATTTGGAAATCTCACAGGATCTTAGGTCTTTCATTCTCTACGACCCTTGGGGGTGTCTCCCATTTGGACTTCGGGACCTCCAACCCATACTCGGCACAGATGGTCGTGTACTCTATTCTGCATCTTACACCCTGCTATTATGTGCTGGATGGTCTCAGGGGCTTCTTTGCACAGTCTGCACCCGGGATCCTGTCTGGTGTGATAGACCCCAGCCTCTATTGCTCTTGTATTCAGGGCCTGTTCTTGTGCTGCCATGATTAGTGCCTCCGTGCACTACTTCAGACCAGCCTTTCCTAGCCACTGGTAGGACTTCTTGATATCAGTCACTCCCTCTTTCCGACTAGTCAGATGGAACTACCCCCTTCTGGGGATCCTTCGTGATCAGGACTGTCCGGCCCTGGGTTAGCCACTCTGGGTGGATCCCTTCCCTTTGCAGCTGGTTCATATGAACTGCTTAGCATTCATGGAGTGCAGTAAGCCAGTAAATATGGATCATGTCAGGGCCAAGTGCTGTCCAGCTCTTCATACTCGACTGTTCCTTGGATGTCTGCCATTGTGATGGTAACTGGTTCTTGTTCTGGAAGGTAGCTGTGGTCAGCTCTCAGATCTACTAGCTAAGGGGCATTGGTGTGTGATGCCTCCTTCTCCCTTATACCTCTCCAGCATTGCTCAGTCTCAGATCAGTAGATCAATTTTATGTTCTATATGAAAAACGTTATTTATATTTATTAAATACAATTTCATGAAAACTTTAATATAGTTTTATAAACTTTATCATTCTCTCTACATTATTATTTTTTACTTACACCAAGACATGTTTAATTTTTACAGCTTTTGGTTCTTTTGACTTTATTTTCATTCATTTGTCAGTTGATTTGTGTGAACAGTGTGTTTGATACAGCACAGGAAAGATTTTTATTTTTTCTTTTAGCATCTCGTAAGCTATTCCAAAAGCTTGAGCTGTGAATTTTTGGAGGGTAACAAGAATGATGACAGTATGGTATGCAAGTTCATGTTTGGCTTGTGAAAATCATGAGTGAAAACCACAATTAAGAGTAATATAAAGGCTCTTTTTTCATACCTCCATATGTATCTCAAATGTTTTATCTTTTTTGTCTTCTTGTTCATGTTTAAATTCTTAACCGGTACTGAATGTGAGGGTCCAGCATCTTGGATGTGCATTTTGGATTTGTGTTGAAAGATTAGTCTACTCTGTTCACTTGTTCACCCAAATAAACCAAAACAAGTAAAAATAAAATAAAAATCTTAAGATATGCAGATTTTTGTCTGTTCTTTTTCCTGGGCCCTACAAATATCATGTACATTGGTCTAGAAATGTAACACAACATCACACACAACATATTAAATACAATTACAAGACACTGGAATATCATTTTAAATTTGATTATCAATTAAAAATATGTTTTCACTGTACTCTATTTAAATATTTCAAATTGTAACTAGGAATCATAAGACAGTGGACACCGAGTTTGATTAAAAAAATTTTTTTTATCCTTCTCACATGCCTGATAAGCATTTTTTTTGTTTTTTTTTTCCTTTTTTTTCAACAGAACCTGAAATACACTAATATGTGACACAGCTGGTATTTGATGGCACCATTAAGACAGAATATCATTGCTTAAGGCAAGGTGACAGGGATAATAATCTGCCGTCCTTTATGTTTAATATTTAAATCCCAACGGTAGAGTGAAATGATTGTGGTGTCCTTGTTTCTAGCGCTCCCTGTACTTTACACTAACAGCAAAGCACAATCTGCAATCACAGTTCATGCTTCCCAATATTACTGGGGCTCGTTATTGCTAAAACGATATCTAAAGGACAAATGTGTGTGATCATGAGATGCAAACTCCATTTTTGATCCAATTTACCAAAGATTCCAGGAAAATTATGCGTTCTGGTCACAGTTATTCTCATATTTCATAATGTTCACTTGTATAAGCTTCACGGAACACTGCTCATCTCTGTAGTTATGTGTGTTTGCTGTGTGCCTGTTAGGATTTTCTTCACTGTGTACACACAGATTCTCTCCTTCCATTTGTAGCAATTACTCATTTTGTACATATTTTTCTTCCCTCCGAGTCTGATGGGAATACGCTCTTTGTAGGTCAATTTGGGGAACTGTGCAATAATATATTGCATTTTATATAAATGAGCATATCCTACATACAGTGCAACTTTTTTTTTTTTTTTTACCATATTTTATTTTTTATTTTTTACTTCTGCCATAAGCAGAGTGGGAATGGGAAAGGTCACATCACTCAGAGGTAGAATAAGTACCACTACTTGTAAATGTTGATTAATCTCCAAAATGCTCAGGAAAATTCCTGATATGATTATTTTTCTCCCTCTTTTCTTTTCTTATCTGCTTTAACATCTGGGTTTTGAGGCAATTAGGTTACAATATGGCATTTGGCCTATGAATCAGTATAAGAATTTCTTCATGTGACATTTTACAACAGTCTGTCTACATTCATTATTTCCACTTTCTGTCTCTATTTTCAAATTTGACATTCTAGGTTGGAGGTACTTAACATAGGAGAAAAAAAAAAACAAAAAAAAACAAACCCTGCTGTTCGACATTTTAAGTGTCTTGTTAGAGCTAGTAACTGATAATGCTGCCAAAATTAATGCTATTCAACATGTCTTTATATACTGAAATTCTGATCAGTTTACATTTCATGCATGTTTGGACTCCTGGGTGTCAAACCTCAGTTTTCATACACCAGTGAACTTATTAGCCATCATTCATTACATTTCACTACAAGAACATACAGTGCATGCCTGAGTTCATAACTCCGCCTGAAAAATCGTGTGTAGCCATCTAATTATATCTAAGTTCAAGAGGGATCTGAGTTTTTCTCAGTGGGCTCCATGCAGATTACTGCGTGTGCATAACTGTAAGCTTGATTAACAAGTTGTTCAGTCAGCATGAACTGTAATATACTACATCAAGCCCAAAGATTTCCTAACCTGCAACAAGGTGCTGAAAAGATCCATAAACTACTGCTAATCAATTATTGTGTACTCTCATTTAATTAGCTTAAAATTTATGTTAATTCACATTTTATTCTGCTGTCACTGTTCGGCTCATTAAATTACATTGTAGTTCTTCCATCTGTAACCGTTGGTTATTTACATTAAGGTGAATTTTCAGGCCTTAATTGTACATCAGTTGACAAGCAAACTCATTAAAGCATTATCAATATTACAGTCAATAAAACTGTCATGGTGCTGTACAAATGCACATATTTCATATTAGAAGCAGGATTTAATATTTTCCTCATTTCCTATTTGTTGGTAATGATATTTGAACCCCCCCACCCTTTTTTTTTTTGACAGCAGGACAAATGCACTAAATGTCATTCTTTTAGCCTGACATCTGACCTAAGGTGCGCGTAATATACAGTACTTCACACATTTTGTAGCTCATTTTTTCCAGCCTGTAAGGACAAAATTTGCATCTCCCCCATCTTCGGTCCAAAGGACTCAAAGGATTGGGTTCCTGTGTGACTTGTTGATGAGGTCCAGGTTCAGATTGCTACGTGGCTCTCATCAGGGCTACTGAAGCTGCCCTGTGGAGGAGGTGTTCTTAATATCTTGGTCCTGGAATCACTCAAATGACATTTTCAACTGCCATCCTGCCTGCGACAGCATGTGGAAGTGAGGACCAACTGATGACATTGTTTTTTGACATAAATGTCTCATTTCCTGCCAGGTCCTCTCCCTCAGAGCCACCACTTGAGGGGCTATAATCAGAGTTTTCCTCCAAATTGTCATCCTGTTCTGACACATCCTTCTTCACATCGCTGTTTCCTCATCTGGGAAGACCAAGCACCTCTTGCAAAGTATGTCTTCTGCCATAATCTGAGCCCGGGTACCTTTACATGCTTATGATCTTTCCACCCAGCCCCCCCAGTTTATTTTTGGTTTAATTCTGAGCATGTAATGATAAACATAAAAAAAATAGTCAAAACAACAACAGAAACAAGCACTTTCAATTGAACTTATCCCCAAAAAGGACTGGGAAGACATACACACATCATACAAGTAAATTATCCCACTAATACTACACACTGCTTTGCAGAAGACAATGTTCAGGACAAAGTTCAGTTAATACTGTTAATAATGAATTGTTGTGCTTTTTAAAGGATTTTGCAGTGTAGTACTTCATGGTTGCAATGCTTAGACGTTGTCATGATACAAAGGTTATAGTGTTTTGGCTAATTTCACTTTCAATAAAATCACTATGGTTGTTAGATTTTCATCTCTTAGGGAAAATGAGTATGAGAGCACATGTTTTTTTTAAATAAAAATATGAACTGTGTAATACCCAAAACAATACACTCTCCTTACTCTCTGAAACACAAAGCATTAATCATCCGTTTCTTAATGCCAGAAAGACTATTTATAAATAATAATTTAAAAAAATTCAATCTGTAGTTCAAAATTTGATTAAAAAAACAACAATAAAATTTAACTCACAAAAGCAGTTTGATGCAGAACTCTGAGATAGGCTATTGGCAATATTGTCTTAATTATGTGGCACTTTCACACATGA
>JBAMYA010043773.1:0-13043 GCA_037176975.1 Arrhamphus sclerolepis | reverse complement strand
CCCTGTGGAGGCTCGAACCAGGAACCTTCTTGCTGTGAGGCAACAGTGCTGACCACCAAGCCACCGTGCTGCCCTCTGACCTCTATTCTAAATGGCACTGATAATAATGCTGTCTGGGAGAGCACGTCATATTCCCCAAAAAGCTGATTGGCCAGTGGGTGGGGCTTTATAAAGGATTGGATTAAATCCTGAGAGTTACCCTGCTATGGAGCAAGTTAGCCGTTCAGCGTATGTTACCCCGGTTGATGTACCTCGATAAGCAATTACCCAGTGTCGTGATACAGAAAACCCAGGATTAGCCCTGTGGTTACCTCGCTAAAGCAAAATCTCACTTCATGATACAGGACTCAGCAGTGCTGATAAGCTGGATGGAACATGCCCACCAGTTAGCTGTAGCTTGGCTAGCTTAGCTTCTGCTGACCTTGGATGATTATTCATATTACTTTACATTCATTTTTCCTATTTTTTTCCAAACATTCTTAGTTCAAGTGTCGCTACCAGAAAGAAACAGTGCTGTTGAACCAAGGTTCAGTCCAATGGCAGAGCTCCACGGCAGAGCTTCATGGATGAGCTCCATGGTAGAGCTTTTTTTTTTTTTTGTACATTACCATTAATCCCAGTGGGGAAATTCATTCTCTGCATTTGACCCATCTGGGCTACTAGGCCCAAAGTAGTGGGCTGCCACGGTGCGGCACCCGGGGAGCAGGTGGCGGTTACAGATGCCTTGCTCAGGGGCACCTCATCCATGGATGCTTGGTACAACATGAGTCTTCAGGAACAGAAGTTAACACACACCATGCCAGGACCCTACATGATTCTGACTGACTAAAAGAGTCCTGTTAGTATTTCTCATAAACAGCTTGGCTTTTTGGCTAAGCCAGGCTGACAGTCCAATGGTGCTGCTGCTCAGCTCGGCTAAAGAAGGTCTCAGCTAACAGCTATGAGTGTCGGACCACTATGTAGCTTCACAGAAGGAACAAAGCTGCTCATGAAAATCATTGCAGGACTCTTCTGGAATTATGTGAGTTGTGGTCAATCATTCCAGTAGTGGGACTTCTGATATGAATTGACTGCGGTGGTTATCATGGCTAAGCTAAACAAAATAAGCTCTAACCTCATATCTTTCAGACCAGTCACGACAGTCACACAAGAAGAAAACATATTCTCTTTAAAATATGACCATGATCTATGAGGTTTTTATTCACAGCTCAGAAGTTAAAAGGATGCTAAGCAGTTAAAACCATGACAACAATGGCTAGTTGTCAGTCAAGCACGTCAAAGTACATCTTGGCATCTGATTGGTCACTTTATTGCTTAATATAAATGCATCTGAAGTGGTACATACAGATGGCATGGATGTTATATGTAACCACGGATGAATAAAATACTGTTAATATGTTTAATTCTGCTGAAAAGTTGGACCTTTTAACATTTGGAGCCAGCACCTAGTGGTCAGTGGAGGAACTGCAACTAAACCTACTTCCTGGGTGAATTTGGTCTGAACGGATGACTCACATTAGGTTACATTTATTCAGATGAAATCCAGTCCCTAGTGGTAATTCAGTAAACTGCAATATTTCATACCCTGAATTTGCCATGGCCTGAAAACTGGGTATTGTGCATAGATGTGTTTAGGAGGGTGTTTCTTTCCTGTATTTTTCTGTATTTAAGTTTCCTGTCCACTCTGAAATAATTATTTTAAAGTGAAATAACCTGAACGCAAGTTCAAACATTTTGACATGAAGTGGGCCAAAACATTCAAGTAATTATGAGTCTGCAGATTCATAATGAAAGCTGCATCTACAACAACAGTAATGGTACAAATCAAAAAGTAATAAAAAATCAAGTTCAAAAGGTTACTTTTAATGACTTGTATTGTTCAGACATCAACTTCTACAAATAATGAAAAGGCTCTACATATGAAACTAAAGGGAACAAAGACACACAAATGTGTGCACACAAGATCTCAGATCCTAAAGAGCTCCATTAGCCTGGCAATCTTGGATCTGATCGAACTGGTAACGGTAACTAATCAACAATATTGATCCAGCTGTTAGAGTGCCGTGCCAACCTCAGGGAAAGCTAGGAGGCTGTACAGTTATCTCCTGCGATGTCATTCTCAACTATACAACCTACTACCTCAACCTGGGAGCAAGCAGACCTGGACCTTGGAAGACCTGGACCCTGGCAGATCTGGACCCTGAATGACATGGACCCTGCTAGACCTGGAACTTGGCAGACCTGGATCTGGCAGAGCCTGGACCCTGGCAGACCTGTAGCCTGGAAGACCTGTACCCTGGCAGACCCAGACAGACCTGGACCCTGAGAGAACTGTATGCTGGAGTCTCAACCAGAAAAGAAAGCTCCTCATTGCTCCTAACCTCTGAGATGCTAAAAGTTACAGGACAGTTGTGACATCATTTTTTTTTCTGATGTTGGGTTCAGACTACAATTCCATGTCTTAGTTAAAGACATTCAATGGAGGTAAAAATATTCCACTGTAGCTCAAAAATGGTAGTGGTAGATCTCACAAAGATGAACGACCAAAGACAGGCTGCGACAGATATCAGTGATTGTCTCAGAGTGTGACGGCCTGACGCTGCCTCTACGCTTATGTCATGAAATAATGTAAACATCAACACAGTAGCCTAGCAACAACAATCAGCTGTTAGCGTACAGAGCTCAGGAAACTAGAAGTGTGTAGCGGTTTATTCTGCAGTTAACCTCAACTCTGAGACAACGGTGGGAATCGCAAACAGTTATTCACCCAAACATCTGCCTCAGAGATTGCTCTTAACAGTAAAAAAGCTACTTGTTTCTCGTGTTTTAAGATTCAGGAGCAAAGACCCAGCTGGTCTTCAGCAGGAGGGTCCCTCCAATGATCCAGGTTTTCCCCTAAAGAGGAGTTTTTCTTTGAACTATTTGGCTTAAAGGTTTTTCTTATGCAGGGAGTTTTAATAACAACAAAAACGTATTCACATAAGGCACTTTGAGTGCAGGAATCCCTCAAGGCACTTTTTTTAACTTGCCATTGTTTCTTACTTAATATTGAATAGTATTATTAATATCTAATCGTCACGGTCTGGCACCTCAAAATAGTTTGTTTTCTAATAGACACAATAATTGAATGTTCCAATTACATCAAACAAACATAAAAGCTTTTCAGTCAAAAAAATGTTCAAAAACAAAACTATACAAAGTGATTTTAAAAAGAAACAAAAAAACAACAAGAAGAAAAAAACATTTGCAAGTCAATGGTGATTTTTATTTCTAATCCAACTTTTGTGTCATAACTTTAAAGCTGAGGTTGATAACTATGAATTTTTAAAAAAAGAACAGTAGGTTTGCAAAGAATTTGTTTGCAAATTTAAATTTTGTATGCCAACTTAAAAACCTCCAATGTTAGCTTAAAGTTTTGCATGGAAATTTACATTTTTTTCAGAGCAAAAGTAAATTTTAAGTTTAAACATTTACTAGCACACAAGTTTAAGTTATAAAAGTGTTCTTTTTTGTTTCTGAATCCAAAACTTTAGTCGGCATACTGATCTCAAATCTTTGCTTGCTATTGTAAAACTTGCTTGCAAATGAAATCTTTTTTTTTGTATGAATCTAAAACTGTCCTAACTTAAATGCTTTTATTGCAAATCTCCTTTTTTAAATTTTATTTTGTGTATTTAAGGCAAAACCAAACGTTTCATTTGTAAATCCAACAGTTTCAATTTCCTGGGCTGGACCTGATCTGAAAGCAGTGTTTCTGCTGGAGTTGTTCTGATACCAAAACGAACATCGGAAATAGCGCTAATACCGCTGTCTGTATATTTACTTCCATTCACCATCCGATATAATCTCGTGTGAACAGAATCTGAATTCTGCTTTGTTGCTTTTGAGTTGCTATGTGGAGAAGTTGTCACATGAGTTCTTGGATGGAGCTAGGTATTGAGCGTTAGCATTATGTTGGCAATGAAACATTATTTTAGGCTTCAAAATTCCAGTAGGAAAACTGAGACATGTATTTTTGTACAGGTTTGCTGATTCCGGGATCAAATGTGAAAATAACACCATGTGGAAAAAGTGTAAGTTTATCAAGTTAAATCGAGAGCTGGACGAACTGCAGCAGCCAACCTGGGAGTTGAGAGAAATGAGAGAAATTCACAAAAAAGACCAACAAGAACAATGTTGGACAAACTGGAGATTTTATTGTCCAGAAGAGCAGATTGATGCCTGCTGTTGAAAAATGTTGGATTTCATTCCATAACTGAACATCTGGAGTGGCAGTAAAGTTTCCCAGGTCAGAAAAACATCTTTAAACCTACTCTCTCAATCTGAGACGGGTCATATTTCATATCAGCTAAAATAATGCAGGGAGCTTTATGATGGACATGTTGACCCCCCCAGTCTGCTGTCTAATGTCAAAATAGAGAAAAATTCCTTTTCATTTGACAGATTGGTGGCTGCATTTTGAGTTTACTCTGTGGATTTCTTAATTTAATAGATTTATTTGATGCTATTTAAAATAGAATAAATGTTTATGTAAATATATGAATAAAATAATGAAAAATATAATTTAAATAACACTGGTATCGTTTCAGTATTCATGAGCAGCCAATCCCCAAAGCCAACTATGTCCAAGTCAAAATTTTACAAAAGCAATTTGTGATTTTCGAAACAAAAAAGGAGAAAAATTATTTCAAAAAAGAAAAAAATATGTATACAAAAGTTGCAGTTTTACAATAAAAAGTGTTGTAATACAAAAGTTAAAATTTGTTTTTGTTTTGACACAAAATTGTGGTTTGATATCTAAAAGATATGATTTTTACAAAGTTTGAGATTTCATGAAAATTAGCTTTTTCAGACAAAAAGTTGTGAAATTGTGAAATATTTGATTTTTCAAGAATTTGCAGTCAATCTTAAGTCAAAAGATGCAATTTTGAGGACATCTGTTTTAATCAGAAAAAGTTTCAATTCGTTGAAAATTCACGATTTGTTCTTTCACGTCAAAGATTTATGAAATTTACAACAAATAGTTATACAAGTAATACAACAAAAAGTTATACTAATATATCACAATTTTGCTTTTTGCTATTTTGTAAATCAGAGTAATTTAACTGGTGGTGTCCTGTTCTCTTGGCTTGAGCAACTGTCCTGGTACTGCGATCAATGTTGGCGGAAAAAAAAGTAATATTTGAACATCTCTAGATTTTATTGGCCTCAACTAACATGACAGCGGGAACGTCTACATCTAACATCTAAACAGCATTCATGGACAAAGAGAAAAGAAAATGCAGTTTTATGTTTGAACTTGTGAATGAAGACAACTTCTATTCACAAATTTATTTGATCTGTGGCTGCAGCATCATGTGGACATAGATGTTCCTGACCTTTGCTTCAGTTGGGCTAGTCAATTGAAACTCGCTTTATATCTTTAATTTTAGGTCCTGCCCAGGAAATTTCTAGATTTGTAAATGAGACTTCATGGATTAACATTTCATTATAAACGTATTGTATTTGCAACAAAACATTGTTTGACTGCAGTGTCTATGGTTTTGTTCCCAAAGCTTCATTTATTTATTTTTAGAAAAAGAAAAAATAGAGCAGGAAATTTCTCATTTAATATTTGGGTTTAATAATGTAGATGTACAAAAAAAAATTACTTCCATTTATTTTAATGTATTTATTTAAGTAATTTGTGGTCAAAAGCTGAAATGAGTATCTGAAATAATCAATAACCATGTTTATTCATGATTTATCATAGAACCACAGTAAAAAAAGCAGCAATAGCATGTACACCTATACTTAGGTGAGCCCAATGATGATCAGATGAAGGAAAATCTTCTCAACATGAGCTGAACCTGGAAGCTTCAGTGACAAAATCAGTCTTTTAAGGTCAGAAATAAAACGTAGTGTTAATTAGTACGTTATATGACTGAAGAGGGAAGCTGGAGGGAAAAATCTGGCAGTGATCATTTTAAATTGTAATTCCTGTTTGTGAGGAAACATGAATTACAGTCATTTGAAACCATTTTCTAATTTGGCCAAAGTCTCTTTTCTGCAGCTCATCAACTGCTGAAAAAAAACCTTCATACAGAGAGCTGTAAATTCATTTTCAGTCCTCAATGATGTCTTCTTAACTCTTCCAAGTCTGTTTATTTTAGTTAACATGTTTATTTTAGTTTAGCTAACATTTTGAGAAAATGTCCTCCAGAGGTTCGCTGCTGTGGTTTAAGTAAAAAGAGCTGAAGCCATTTCAGCTCCTCAGTAGTTTTCCTGGGTCAGCAGGAATTGGTTAACAGAGCCAGCGGACGGCGAACGGGCCCAGCTGTGTGTCGCTGGTGCTGCTCGCAGTCGTCGGAGCTGCACAGACGCAGACCTGTAGATGCAAGCTTGTGGTGTCAGCAAGTTAACACAAGTTCGGATCTACGGGTTCGAGGCTGCGAGCACAGGAGAGCCTCGCGGATCCACCAGCAAGACGCGAGAAATGAGATAAAGCCATTTTTACTTTCTGTTTCTGTCTTTGTGAGATTTGACGCTTAACACATGAATAAGCTGCAGTTAATCCACAAATGATTTGATTCTTCCTGACATTTAAACGTTTACAACATAGAGAGCAGCAGTTGATTCACCATAAAGTAAATTTAGATCTGGTCTGTAATAGTTCTAAGGAAACAAGAGAAATATAGTGGTATGTTGTCTGACTTTGATCCCCAGTGAACCCCATTATGACCTAATGTCCAGACATCCTTATTGTTTCTGACCTCCACGCTGGATCTCCATCTAAGAGAGTCGTTTCTCTGAGCGATCACTGGAAAAACTCCAGTAGCATTTTAACGGCATGTGTCTGAGCTTGAATGACAAAGATAAAATATGCTGGAAACAGCGACGGGAAACAGCCCTCATAAAACAACGTGAGGCGATCGCTGCAGAGATACCGGTGGACACTTCTCTCATTTTGTAATTATGGAGATAAAATAACACATTCCTATGACACACATGTTTATTTATTTTTTTCCAGATGGGTAAAATAAAATTTTATACGGTTATTTGTGTGAAACCTGTCATAATTAGCATGTCAAACATCTGTACTGCACCTTAAAATAATTTAAATTTGTGCTTCTAATGGAGGTCACACTAGAATCGTCATTTTATTCAGAATAACACGTGGCTCTCTACATGTTATCTAGAGACCAAACAACGTGGGTTCTTCTACGGTAATGTCAATTAATGAAAATTATGTTCAAACCCTCTGTTTTAATCATATTTTGTTTTTTGTTTTGTTTAAGTGATTGAAGTTGGTCTTAACACAATGCCAGGAGGAAAAGACATAAGCCATGGTCCAAGAAGAAATTTTGGGGATGGGTTATTTATCTAGAGGACCAGCTTTCAGTTTTTTACATAAAAAATATTTCAGAAATGTTTCACTGGATACCAGAATTATCTTTAAAATAACTGAACAAGAACTCATGAAGTCACAAGAAGAAATGCAACACTGAATTGGGAAAAACTGATTTTGCAATTCCCATGACAGCTTCTTTGAAAGAAACCTTTGTTTCCTTCTGATTAAATGTAAAAAAAATCACATAAAGGTAATATCTGGGCCAAGTTTTCACAGAATCTTCTTTAAAGCTGAACATTCTCAGCTTTTACTTTACAAGTAAAACTTGTAAAAACAATATTGAAAGAACGTGAGTGATTTAAAATTTCTGTCCATCTGCAGTTTTCTTCCTCCTCTTCATCTTCTCTCCGCCTGAATTTAAATGAGACGTTCAACTTTGAAGCTGTTGCCAAGTTGCCTAAAGTATGTCAGTGGGTCTCTGCCGGCGAGCTGAAAGAGACCTTGAGATCAGTCGGACAAAGACGGCGTCCGCGGGAGCTGGCCAGCGGGCCGAACAGCACAGAGGCACATGCACGCGCACACACGCATTCGTGAGAGACCAGTTAAAGGCCAAACCTGCATTGTTGGGCATCTTGGTGCCCGCATGCTTAATCTACCCGGCAACAGTGCGACGTGTGTGGCAAGGAGGGAGGGGTCAGTGGCAGTAGGGGGGTCATGTCACAACCACCTCAGTTTAAAACGACATCCCAACAGGTAGTTTTTAGTTTCATTAACACAGTAAAACCAGTTCGTACAACTTACCAATAGTTTCCTCGTGCTTCTTCTTCTCTGCTCTGCAGGGCTTACACAGGTTTGGCAAGAGGTGTATGAAGGCATGTCCACGCAGCCCGTCCAAAAAAATAAAAAAAACTATAAAAAAACAAATGAAAATTTAAAAATTGTTCAAACATGAAAATACAGGAACTAAATTACCCTAAAAGGCACTTGCAGGAAAAAAAGATAAAAACTAGAGGGGAATTCTTGTTTTTTTTATAGACGTTTTCACAATTTTTGATTTCCACGTGGCAGTAAAAATAATAAGTATAAAAAACGGTGAGGTACAATCATCATCTTTCTGCTTGTTAATTCTTCAGCTGCCTCGTCGCTCTACAAGCAAATGACAAGCAACATCTGTTTGTAACACAGCCAAGATCCCAGCCTTTACAAAAGAAAAAAAGAAAATGGAGAAAAATTGGCTTGATTTTTCTCTTTTCAGTGTTGAACTGTAAAACTCTCCTGGTTTCTTTGACTCCCTCCCTCGCTAAGCTGAATGAAGCTAAACAGAGAAAAGGGGAGTGCTGAGAATTCACAGCGACGGGAAAAAGCAGCCATGAAGCCGCCCTCCCGTCACCCCTCAACCTCTCCCCTTCCTCCTCCTCCTCCTCCCGGCGTCCTATTCCTCGTCTTCCTCACTTCCCACTCAAATACAGGAGGGACAGAAGAGTCCAGGTATATCTGCTGTAAAACACTGAAACACTCGTATCCCAGAGCGTTATACACCGCCGACAGCAGTCTGTCTGTTTTCACACACTCGTGCACTCCCACTCGTGGAATCACGAACAAAAGTGCGCGCACACTCACACTCACAGACACACATTTCTTGGAAAGCTTCCCTGCACCAAAAACAAATACCAATCTTTAGTTAGCCTCAGCTGCAAATAGAAAAGCAGCCGTTCAGGGCGCTGGCTCTAGTTTACGAGGCTCAGATAAAGACCACGTCTGCCTCTCAGCTGCACGTTTCACTGTATCCTGATCAAAAATGATTTGTTTCTGATCACATCCATCTTCAGTAATGAAACCATGAGAAAAGCAGGTCTAGCTGGTGGTTCTTTTAGTAGTAGTTGTCCAGCACAGAACCTCCATTACATGATGTAGTTGGGTTCCAGGTGAATCAATACACTCAGATGCCAGGAGACCTTTGGTTTCAGCCATGGGAGCTGAGGTTTGTCACCCTTCACCCTGTTTTCAGAAATTTAATTCAGGAGGAACCACAGATAGCTCTCAGTATTCAACACAGTCTACTTTAAAACATTAGTGAAAGTCTGCAAACATCCACAGGCAGTTGGACTCACTCCGTTGAGTCTTTGGTGTTTTTTTGTTGAAAGCGTCACAGCTGGGCTGGTTTGGTAAAAATGGGTATGCTGATAACATCATGAAGAATAGATACTCCAAAACTGAAATATGAATGCTTGTGTGCTTCATTTGTTAATAAAATTGTAATTCCATGTAAATTAAATTTGTTGACTTTGCAATTATTTTTCATTGAAACTAAGCCAAAAAGACATAAATCATCTGAATGATACTGATATATCCCCTTAAATTTCAGCCAGGTGCTGCTAATCACCAGCCGTCAACAGATAATTCCTCATCTGCCGGTGTGAACATCTCTGGAAAAGCAGATGTGTGTTGATCCAACACCTGGAGGAAAGACATAATATAAAACCTTTCAAGAACTATCTGATCTCAGCATTGTATTGTTCGAAAGATTATGCTCAAGTGTGAAACATTCAGAACAATTGTCAATCCTGCCGAGAGTGGAGGTTGAAGGTGGGACCATGGAAGAAAAAACATAAAACATTAAAAACAAACAAACAAAACAAAAAAAGTCCAAAAACTACATCTCAGAACCTCAAGGCCTCACTGAGTATGTTAAATGCTAAAGTCCATCACAAATAGAAGACTGAACTGGTACTGGAATGTTTGAAAAACTTGTCAAGAAAAAGCCAAGAAGTTTCACAAAACTGCATCTGAACAAACCAGCTTCTGGAACAATGTCCTCTGGACACATAAGACTAATGTTGGGGATCTGTGGCATACCGGCTAGAGACCTGGACTGGCAACTGGAGAGTCATCAGTTCAATGATGTGGGTGGGGGGAGTGCCTGAGCAATTCACCCAAAACCCCTGCCCACTCACCACTCTGGGTCCAGAATTTCCCCTCAGGGATTAATGATAGCATATAAAAAAATTAAACAGCAAGCAACACAAAATGCTGTAACACAGTCCACAATAACTACTGAAAAGCAGACCTCTGCCACACAGACAAGTCTGTGCTTTTAGTATGTTTTTTGTCCTCTTTTGTAACCTTGCATGTCTTGTAATTTTCATCCTCACTCTGTTGCTGGGCAACAGAACTCAGTTAAGTTTAACCACCAAAACAACTTTGTTATGTTTAAACAACATACAGGGGAAGTAAAGATAATGCTCTGGCGTCATAGAGTCTTTCACAATCCTGATAGTTCCAGAAAGGTTTACTGTTTGACAAGCTAAGGGTTAAAGCCTTTCCTCACAAACAGCCCTAGCTGAGATTTGTTCAGTTTATTCAAGGATATTTATTATCTGTGGTTTGCAGAGACTTATAATGGCAGCATTCCTGTATGGTGGCTGGGCTGTAGCATGACTCTAAAACAGCTCTAAACCACTGATGTGCAGCTCTGAAGACCTCTGAAGGTGCCCTGGGGTCCACATTGCCCAACTTTCTGTTTTTCATTTGGTTTGTCCTCAATAGCACCACTGTTCTTCACCATGCTGGTAGCCCATAAGCATTGCTGACTTTGAAGGACAAAAATGGTGACTGAACCCATTTCATCCTCGTCAAGAGTCTTAGCACTGGTCCATTTCTACCACGAATGATGACCAACTGTGATAGAGCTTGCTATCTATGTCAGACCATATAACGGACATTAAAAATGAATGGACATTATATTCAATGTAAAGTTTAAGTTCCAAACGAAAGATAGGTAGAAGATTTATTGTCATTGCACAAAATACACAACAAAAAAATAAAAATAATAATAAAAATGTAAATAACAGAAGAAACCCCTCCATAAACTCTCTCACCCATCCTCTTCTCAACCCCAAGGGCAACCCATCCTCTCCCACTCATACACTCCCGGATAAATTGCTCAAATACAATGTCCAGAGGTACAGTTAAGTTAATCATGGGGGGTGAGTGTCTGCAGAGTGATATTGTTTTTGTTAAGTGAACGTATGGCCCAGGGGAAAAAGCTCTTGGAAGGTTTTGTTGTGACCTGAGCCGCCTGCTGGAGGGAAGCAGGTTGAACAGATGGTGGGCTGGGTGGGCAGAGTCTTTGAGAATGGACCTCGAGAAGCAGCGGGAATTGGCAACTTCTTCCAGGGAAGGCAGAGTCTTTTGGGCTGTGTTAATGACCCTCTGCAGGGCTTCCTGTCTGCTGCCGAACATTCTGGATACCAAACTGTGATGCTGAAGGCGAGTATACCTTCGATGATTGACCGGTAGAAGGGCCTTCTTGGTTATTGCTTTAGTGTTGGTGAACCAAGTGACATCTTCTAAGATGTGTACCCCTAGGAATTTAAATGACGCCACCATTTCTACACAGTCCCCGTTGAGGTTTAGTGGAGCAGGGGCAGTGCATTTGCATCTAAAGTCTATGATGATTTCCTTGGTTTTTACTGTGTTGAGAAGTAGGTTGTTTGATGCACACCAAGTTGCAAGTGACTACACCTCAGCTCTGTACACCGTCTCCTTGCCCCCTGAAATGAGACCGACCACTGTGGTGTCATCTGCAAACTTTAAGATGAGGTTGGAGGGGTGGGTGGGGTAACAGTCCGATGTGTAGAGTGTGTACAGGAGTAGGCTCAGCACACATCCTTGAGGGGAGCCAGTGCTGAGTGTGAGCAGAGGGGAAAGATGGTGGCCAAACCTGACTTGTGACCTATTAGAGAGGACATCTTTAATCTAAGTGCAGGTGGAGAAGGGGAGGCGTAGGTCCAGGAGTTTTTTTAATCAGAATGTCCGGGTTTATTGTATTGAAGGCTGAGCTGAAATCTATGAAGAGCAGTCTTAATAGTTACCAGGGTGGTCAAGGTGACTCAGCATTGCATGAAGGGTGATGGCGATGGCGTCCTCAGTGAGGCGGTTTGACCTATAGGTAAACTGGTGGGGGTTGAAGACTGGAGGGAGGTAGTCCTTGATGTGCTGGGCAACTAGCTTTTCCAGGCACTTCATTGCCACAGATGACAGTGCCACAGGCCTAAAGTCATTCAGGTTTGTGCTGGTAGATGTTTTTGGAACTGGAATGACAATGGCGTATTTCCAGCAGGATGGGACGATTGCTTGGAACAGGGAGATGTTTCTGCTAGTTGGTTTGCGCACGCCTTGAGTACTTTACCTGGTACTCTGTCAGGTCCAGCTTTCCTTGGGTCAAGCCCTTTCAGGACCCTCCTCACCTGATGTTCCTGGACGAGTAGCGGGGTGTTGGTGAAGGCTGGGGGGTGTGTACTGATTGTCCATTTGCCTCAAACCAGGCAAAGAAGTTATTTAACTCCTCTGTCATTGAAGTATCGGCGGAGGAGGGTGTGATCTGGTGGCCCCTGTGGTTGGTGATGTTTTGCAATCTGTGCCACACTTGATAGGGTTCTTGTCTATATCCCTCTATTTTCCTTTTGTATGCTACCTTAGCAGCCCCGATGCCCTTCTTCAGGTTAGCTCTGGATGTGCTGTACCATGCCCAGTCTCCTGACCTGAATGATGAGTTAGGGTCCCTGATAAGGTGCCGCACTTCACTAGTCATCCAGGGTTTTTGATTGGGGAATACCCTGATGCATTTCAATACAGTAAACAATGTACAATAACACAGTCACTATAAATTCCTCCAAATCCTGGCTTTCAAAAAGACTCCAGTCCGTGATTG
>JBAMYA010043772.1:0-38229 GCA_037176975.1 Arrhamphus sclerolepis | reverse complement strand
CACTGCCTGCCAGATGCTGAGCGCTATTCCAAGGATGGATCATCTGGCAGTTGTGTGTGTGTGTGTGTGTGTGTGTGGAATTAAAATATGTTAGAATATGTATATATATGGGCATGACAGGTAATGTGTGTAATATATGATATGGATGAAATAGAAATAACTATGTTAACTGTGTTTAAATACAAATAAAAAAGTAAAGATATAAGACAAATGGAATAAAATGAGATTAAACACCTATGTGTCAATACTATGTGAAGTACATACATATAGTATGTATTTATATGTTGTATATTGTATAATTCATTTTATACAATACATTCCACAATATATTATATAATGTGTGAACTGTATTATGTACAAATATGTATATTCTCTACACACATAGATTTAGAAAACCTATTAGCAGCAAGTAAGCAGATGGAGAAAATCTTCTGTTTTCATCTGTAAACAGGTAGGTCAGATACTTATCCATTATTTTATGCATACGTGTTACATCAGTTACTAAGGGAGGTCACTTTAATGGTACATTAAGTTGAGGACTTGAAACAAAGTAAATATATTTGAAGACCTTGATCCTGTGTAGCACTTGTGACATTATGCATGTTCAGATAAAGTAGCCAGAACTAAAGATGCACAGGTGAAGTGGAACAGATAAAATAGCTTGTAGTTGAATACCATTGGAGAAAATGTTTAAAAAAAAAAGTAGTTAATAATATCATCATCATTTGACAAAGCCTAGGATTTTTTTCAAATAGGTTATATCTTGTTGTCTGGTACAAGGTACAGCTTCTCTCACTCAAGAGCAACGCTTTTATGTTTCTGGTCACGCCACTGAACTGTTTTATGACAACAGAGACTTTATTTACAGAAAGTACAATGCTCACAAAGAGAAATCTGGGAATCTATGTGCTTTGTTGGGAACATCAATGGACCATTATGTGTACACACTAGTGAATAACATTGCTCTGAAGTTTAAAAACTTGCATATCAAAGCACCACATTTGTAGAAAATCAGTTATATAAATTGTAGTTCCTGAAAGGGAAAACTTTCAGGAACTACAATTAATTTGTTGTGATTAACTGAAGTACATCAAATTTGTTAAAAGTTTTCCCACTCAAAAGATTTTAAATTCAGTGAGATTACATAAAGAAGCATAACAGCAGCAACACAAAGCTGAGATATTAATGGATAAGCAGAGTCATTTTGTGTTTAAGGTGTCTCTTTTTTCTATGAATTGTGCAAGACTAATTTCACAACAAATTCTGTGGCTGCAAAGTATATGTGAACAGAGGTGATAACTTCTGATAATAGTGAAAGAACACCCTGGATATGTCTCCATTATATCAAAGGGTCCCAACTGACAGTAAATCAATACTGTCATCTAAAAAGTCTGGAGGAAACATGATGTAATATTGTTTATAACTTTCCAGCATTCCAGTTGTTAGAAGCAACCATAATAAATTTCACTTTTGGAGTCTTCATTTTAAAACTTAATGAATACAAAATCTCATGCACTCTGAATTTGCAAGATTTAAAAAGAAAACAAAAACTTTTGCTTAGCGCAAACCCGTTAACAAAATAAATTTCAGCTGATATAATGGTTCATGCAAATCTGTTGCATTAAAAGTTAGTATTGCCACAGAATCAAACCATGCCATTACAATACAGAAAACTCATTCTCAATGACATCATCACCATGGTGATCTAGCAGGAGCGTTTCTTTACATGTTTGTTCCAAAAATTAACTTATGTCTCTATGTTTATGTTCAACCCGATGTGTTAAATATAAATATCTGACATTGGAAGTGTTTTTTTCTTTTTCTTTTTTTGTTTCCCAACAATTAACAACTTACGTATTTGGATGATAACTTCTTTTTTCCTTTTTGCCATATTTCTTTTTGGCATTTTTCATTTTTTTGCATTTCTTCTTACCTCACTCTGGTCCATATTCAGTCCAGTGCACCCAATGGCCTTAATAGTTGCTAAATGTACTGAAGAAGATGTAGAGATGTACACTGATTGTATTTAAGTTCAAACAATCAGATCAGACATAACTATAATGTGAAGATTTACGATCAATAAATAAATAATGGTTGTTGTTTTTAGACTTTTTTGGTTTTCTTTATCAGACACTCAAGACATACAGATATGAATGAGCTAACAAATTTGTCCATATCTGCAAAACCCTTTTTTTTTCCTGCAGAATTATATGTAAAATGGATTTAACATTTTTTAGATTTTATTGCTGATGGAACACTTTACAAAGAGTAGCAGCTGAGAGTGTTTGGAAACTTCATTAACATCAACTTTTAACTGATATTTCTGCATTCATATACATGCCCTGTTGACTGGAGCACTGGATCCTGGATTACACTGTTGTCCAAATGTACTGGGAACACTGTACACTCTATTCCAAGTCGAACCATGAAGAAAGAAAACTTTCTGTTCAAAACTGTGTTTGTCTGCTTTATAGACAGTGAAGCAAACTGAAAATTATGCTGCTAAGAAAATAAGAATTGAGAAGTTCAGTTAGTTAAGCCATTTATTCTTTGAAAAAACAGCTGACAAACAGGTGAGCCTTATTTAAGGATAAAGGCAGCAGATCCAGTGCATGCTGGTTATAGTGCAGCTCTCTGAAAATCGGAGTAAAATTACAGACATTGATCAGAAGAAGAGTGCACTTTAATGAAGAAGTTGATTGAAGACGGGAAAACGTATTTTTATAATGTGCAGAAAATGATAGGCTGCTCAGCTAAAATAATCTCAGGTAGAATGCCGACCAAAACCTGAAAGAAGAAGAAGCAATAGAAAACTGCCATTTGACTCGATTGAAGAAAAGCCAAAATGACTCAGCCAGTGATCAGCTGCAGGGTGATCAAAGAACATCTAAAATTAGCAGCGCTCACACCTCTGGCAGAGGCCCCTCGCTTGTTGGCGGGCAGGTCAACTATCGGGTCAAACGGGTCAATTAGCCCATGAAAAAAGGGAAGCCCAGAACTTGGCCCTCCCCCAGCCCTCAGCCGATCAATTATCAGCAGGTATAATTTGTCAAAATAGACCTATTTGTGAAAAATTGTACAATATGTGAGTTAAATGAAAAGGCTTGTTTGCTTAAATAATCCTTGAAATAGTGGTCAAGAACACATAAAATTGGTTTGGCCAGTGACACAACTTTTGACTTTGAGTTCATTTAGATCGCTCAAGTAAAAAGTCAGAATATCAGGTCAGCATAAGTCCAATACACAGAAAAGAAAGAGCAGAGGAAAACAGAGACTTGAGGGATTTTTCTAACAAAATATGTTGTTTTGTTTTGCTTTTTTGAAAGGTGATAATGAGGTTTGATCAAGTGCAGCAGGGAAGGAAGCGCCAAGCAGTAATGTCAATGTAGAGCAAAGTAAGAACCAGCACAAGAGTTAACGTTTATCAGGCTTGCAACCAGAGGAGGTTTTTGATATCAGGGAAGTGGGCCATTAGTGCCCTTTGTGTGCCCCTAATATCTGCATGAATGGAGAGAGAAAAAGGTGAAGGAGTACTGTCACAATTAGAAAACACCAATGTTACAAAAAACTATCAGCAGGAAGCCCCCACAAAGTCCCATTGTTAAAAAAAAATTTTTAAAAATTGCTGAAGAGGTTACAATTTGCCTAAAAACACAATGACTCTCTAAAGAGAGATGGAGCAACAAGTTCGTTATTTTTGGGTCTAGGGCCCACAGACACTTAAGACTATCAGACAATTCCCAAACACTGAATTCCAACCACAGTACACTAAAGACAGTGAAGCATCTCTATAATTTTCTAAAATTTATACAGTGAATGTTTGAGTTTGAAAAGAATAATGCAGATGCTTGTTTTTCTAAAGGCCCAAAATTTATTTTTCTTTCTATAAAGTAAGCAGTAAAAGATTTGGGAAAATTATCTTCATGGTTTGATTTGGAATTGGACGTCAAGTGTTCCCAACACATTTGCATGTTCGAATATAAAAGCTGTTATAAGGATTTAGAGCTGTACCATTACTTTGAATACATCTGTAGCAGTCAAGGTATTTTTGCACCAGGTATCTTATTCAAAATAAAGTCATGGGGCTGAAGCCTCTTGCTTATTTTTTCACTGTGCAACAGTGCAGAGACTAAGAGGGAAATTGTAAGATTTACGCCGTTTATACAGTATATCTTCTAAAGCAGCAGTGGCTTTCAATAAAAGGAACACATGGAAACAACCTCAAGCTTTTTCAGTTAAAGTGGTCGTGTAGTAACATGACTCCACGCTGAAGTCACATTTATTAATCTGTTTGATATGAAGATATGATGCATTTTAAATTAATTAATTCCTACCTGCATAAGGTTTCTTCTGTGACAGAATCTCCCACATCACAATTCCAAAGCTGCATAACAGAGCAGAAAGAAGAACTTGAGTGCTGATAACCCACTTTTTGCATATGTTGCATTCAGTAATCTTCGTAGCTTTCTCCCTCTTACATAAAAGACACTGAGAAAGTTACTTTTGTGTTTATTTTTTGACAGGAAATGCATCGTTGACACTATAAAAGGACTAGAAAAGAACGAGTGAGATCAGAGATAAATATATAGAGAATGTCGCTGTGGCTTCCAGAAGATCAGAAATACGAAACACTTAGAGAGCTATTGGGTTTTGCACGAAAAAGAAACGGAAAGTAAGAAATGCTGTGATTGTCATGATATATTTTCCTGACAGTTAGTCACCTGTAAACATCAAAGGTAGTTCCTGGAGGATCGGGGCACTGAGTAAAGGTCTCTGGGGGAATGTAACTTATGTTCTTTCTTGCTGTGAGACGCTCCATAAATGCTGTCTTGCTCATGTCTTCCTCCCAATGGATTAAACCGAAATCTGAAATCTTAGTAGGAAAAAAAAAAGCACAATACAATTCTGTGAGGAGTTCAGACAGTATCAAAGATCAGTGTGTTTCTGGAACTTTAATAACCTTTACGTGAAGATGATCATCTAGTAAGATATTGGATGTTTTGAGGTTAAGATGGAGAAGCGGGGGTTTCATGCTGTGAAGGAAATTCATGCCCATGGAGACCTCGTGAATCATCTGAAACTTCTTTGGCCACATCAAAGTGTGACTGGCCAGGAGATTGTTTAGGGAGCCGTTGCTCATGTACTCCATCACAACTGCCCTCGCTTCCTCGCAGAGCCCATAGATGGAAATGATGTACTTGAATTTCAGTTTGGCCATGCTGGACACCTCATCTATTATTTTCCTGTAATGAAAAGAAATAATAGAAAGTGTGGAGACGATATTTATTTGTGAAAAATGGATCAATTATTTCCAGAGTCCGACGAAATCAAGGATTTCTGTGAATTTAATAAAAGAGCACAATGCTGATAATTCAAAAAAGCCACTTGAGAAATGCATACTTGACTGTAACTTGTTGTACTGTTCATAGCTGAACTCTTACCTGTAAACGTTGCCGGTGCACTGGACTGCATCAAAACTTTTTAGGGCACATTTTTCCCTCCAGAGCTTAAGCTTCACCTGGTACACCTGACCAGATCTGCATTCTGACAGCTTAATCCAATCAGCTTCAAAGTCATCCTTCTTGAAGTCCCCAAACTGCCCAGGAAATCTGTCCTGGCAATCCATTAGTCAAGGGTCCTCACTGAATCAAAGTCTAGTGGCAGTTTCACGACACCCTCACTCTCTAACCCTGCACATCAATGGGGCTTGTCCACGATATCAGTATCTGTCAGAAAGAGACAGTTTAGATTGCAGGTTCACAGAGAAAAAGAGTGGCAGCTTACTGTTGCGTTACATACAAACTAGGTTACTCTCCTGATGTGTGGGAGGAGCTGAGTTGCGAAACCTATTTGCACGGCAATGTCATACAACCGGTTTTTAGCTGCCGAGCATGTTGGCATAAGTCTCAGTCAACCATTCTGAATTACTTTTTTTTATCTTTCTCCTCCTGCAAAGATACAGTCGGGTCAAATTCCTAAGAAAGAATAAACAGCCCCAATAAGGTGTAAGTTATAGTTGATATGAAACATTGAACCACTGTGATTTAAGTCTGTCTGTAAGTGAACTACCTAATGAACCATTCACCTCTATCAAATTGCAGTTTAACAAGGCACTTAACCCCCAGCAGCTCCTGCAGAATGGTTCGGTGGCTTGAGATGTGAAATTGAGGACATGTCCATTTAGCTGACGCCGGGGGCTGTGTGTATGACAACTCTGTCAGTGAAGCAAAACAAGTCTTCCACTTTAGATATTACACATTATCTAACTCTACTGTACATCTAGGTGATAAAGCCGTCTCACTCTCTTCAACGGCATGTATATAGTTAGAAAAGTCAATGCCACACTCAAGTATGGACTGCTTTTTTAAAAATCTGCTTTCTATTGAATACAGGGAGTGTTTGTGCTTATCTTAACTTGAATCAGAGTTTTTGTTCAACAATGACTGGAATCCGTCTTCCTGTGTAACTCATCCAGCGAGAATTATGAGCACGCTTTCCAAACTTTGTCCTTGAAATGGTTGTGAAACACCTTCTTTTTTTTTTAGGAACATGTCTTTTCTGGGATAATTGTCCTCTCTGCATAGACTAGACTCTGACCCGAACACCAGATGCTTTTTCTGCATTAGAGGAGCTACCAACCATTTGGCAAACACATTAGAATTAGATTGCTTTTATCACACAGTGTCATGGAAAGGACACAAGGCTACTGTGTTTCGGCAGTAACTCTTCCAGCATGTTCAAGTTAGAATGCATAAATAAAATTAGGTTATAATAATCATATTCAAAAAAATGCATTGTGCCTCTAAGAGCTAAATGCAGGCATTCATTATTCTGTCATAAAGAACAGTATAGTCATCAATGAGCTTCTTTCCTCATTACTAACACTCACAAATAGCAAGTTCTAGTAGTTTTCTGAGACAAAGAGAAACTTAAATGAGACTGAGCGCGTTTGAACTTGAGCATAGAGGCATTATAGGAAGAAGGAAATTATTTCATTTGAACTATATTTGCTTTTTTTTAATCCATTTAGCCTGTTTTCATTTAAATTAGATATTGGCTCTCTTATAAAATTAGTCATGCAATTAATTTCATAGAATTCAGATTCATTCATTCAAATTCATTAATGATTAATAACAATGAAATGAGAATTTAGCGTTTCTGTGAACTGACTTTGAATGTCTTGCCTTGTACCATGGGGGGTGTGATATGTGAACCCACTACTTTGTCTCACTGCATCACATCCTGATGCCAAGCGTTTAATCTTTCTGCATAATTAAAGAAAGCTGGTCTTTGAGAGAAATGCTTTAAACTTCCTGGTTTATGGAAATGGAACATGTTGGTTTGGTAGAAAGCACTTTTGAGAAACATGGGAAAAACAAAGATGTCCTCTCTTATATCCTCTTCTTTCACACCTGCCGTTCTGTTTTACAGGCTTTTAAGGTCTGACGTTTTACCACCATTCAGTCTATTTACAGCTGGAGGTACCTGGTGGCCTGAAGACTTACATTTAAATGTAGTGATGTGCTCACGTATGTGCATTTAAATACGCACACACACACACACACAGACAACCACATAATTGTATGCTGGGGGGTAGCTCTGGCAGTCATTTGGACCGTTCCCTCAGGTTTCCTCATTTCTGGCTCATAGCACATTTGGATTCAGTAGGGCCTCTGCTGAGATATGACCCAAATCTCCACCACCCGCCAACAACTGTGTTGAACCCACAACGGGTAACGCTCCATATCTGTCTTTCTTTGTCCAGCTTTCACGCACTGGAAATGTAAACGTGATTCATTAGAATTTTACTTCATTAACTATGTCTCATGAGAGTGCAGGTACAGGTCAGGCTTTTCAATTTATTTCTTCTCTGCTATGATATGAGCTGGCTCTTTGTTCAAACTTTAATTTCCAAGACATGGTTGGAAGTTGAGATAAATGAGTTGACTTCAGTTGGATTTTCCTCTCCCTGCTTCTTTAAAATCCCTCGGCTCTTGGCTGTATGAGAGATGAGACTGCTCTGCCCTGGGATGATGTGTGCATATGCACTGAGGTCCTATGGTTCCTATGTGTCTCTGGTGCCATCAGCCTCCAGATATACAAAAATACAAAAAACCACAAACACATCTTTGTAAAGCTTCATATAATTGTACGGGAGGATTTTGTTGTTGTTGTGTTTAACTAATCTGAAAATACTGAGAGTAACATCATTAAATTTACACACTTGTGTAATTTTAAACAACAGTTTCTCTCCCACTAGCAGACGGCTACACTGACCTGTTACCATTGCAGGTACAACGATTACCATAACTGCACTGCCTGCTGGATGCTTCGTATCGTATTTGTTAATACTTACAATTCGAGAGCAAACTCCCCCCAACATAATGATGTCCGAAACACCCAACCTTTCAACTTGCTATATGTATGATATGTATGCAGGGGAGGTAAAAGATGAATTTAACATTCACTGACAACCGTGGTTCCATGCTTCACTAACTCACACTATAATTTAGGACAGACTCATGGTTTGATAGGTCAATGAAAACCAGGCAGGCGTGATCAGATTTCTGATAGGCTACCTGAGGGGGGAAGTCTGTCTTCATCCATGGAAGCAGCGTGTCGCAGGTCAGCCAATCGCATTAGCAGGCTCCACCACACTGAGTCAACTGACTGGTTGGAGCTAAAGGCTTTTTCCATTGCCCCTCATGTCCTCTAATAGCTTACATAACTTCAGTCTCTCTGATCCATATTCTCTGATCATACAACAGTAAACCAAAGCAAGAGAGACTCAATAGTAAGGGCAACTGAACGATACTGCATCTATATTTAAAAGTAATGTGTATTTGTCAAAAAATAATAATAACTGCCTGTTATATGTTTCCCAGGAGCTTTTTCTTTTCTTTTCCTGTTGACATAGAATTCTATTCCCATTAGATATGTAAGTATGAGCAGTAATATGGTGAATTAAAGCCACTGGAGACAGACCTTCTATGATTCAGACATAAACTGAAATTTTATAATATAATATATTCCTCTGCACACTGAATCAAATGTGCCTGCTATTTAATTTAGATAACATGGAAATACAAACCTAATTTAATATACACCAGAAGCTACTTTGTTTTGCTCCCATGTGAATGTTTTCGTGGGTAAAATATTTGCCTGCAGTGTGGACTTTGATTTATACTAGATGTGTTAATTTCCATGAGGATAAGTGAAATTCAAGTCACTATCACAGAGGGGGTTTTGGGGGGCCAGTGAAGAACTGGCAACTTGTCCAGGGTTTACCCTGCCTGTACCCTGAAGACAGCTTGGATAAGCCCCAGCAGACCCCTGTGACCATAAATAGGTAAAGGCAGGTATGGATTATGAAAGAATGTTATGAAACTTGTCTCCAGCCTTAACTTGAAGTGTGTTTCTGGTGAGGGAAGAATCATATGATATTGCTGCAAGTGTGCAAGTCATGTCATTTGTTATCTTTCATAATTCCGTAATATGATGTGTTTTAGTTTTAGTTTAGTGTAGTTTATTCCAAGCATATAATGATAAACATTCAAGAAAAAATGTGAGCAGTATAGCGACACAAAAAAAAATGCATCTTTATTTTATTTTCTCTTGATTGTTGTCCTTGATGAATTGATTCAAAGCATACAAGATCTAGGAAAACTATATTCCATTAAGATTAACTGCTATGAGGGTTTATAATGGTTATTTGCTTCATTAGTAAATCATACATAATTAATTAGCATTTCATTCTCTTGATATGTGACATATTACCACATATTAATGGCACAGCAAACTCACCGGACTTATGTGTGTTCTCCTGCGCCAGTGAATAAGGTTGACATGACATTTTCCTTTAAAGATTTATCACAAGCCAGAACATACATCACGTCTAACCATCATTAACAACATTTCTGTCCTAAGATGATTGACAAAACAGCTGTTCTATTTAGTTACGGTGTTTATTTTCAGTGAATGATAATAGACTTTTAATAGCGAAGTGTGAAATTCGTCTCCAGCAGCTGTGTCACCTATGAGAAGAGGTGTCAATTGGATTTCTCCTCATTGTCTATTCTGTCCTATAGCTGCTGATAAAACTGGCCACTCCTGTCCTATGACTAATATGATTGACTGCTCCACTGTCTGTTGACTAATGTAATTGTCTGCAGCTATACTGGTAGGGACTTGATCAGCGTAATTGGCAGCGCTTCCTTTCTGGTCACGGTAAGATCAAGTCCCCTCCCCAGCGAAGACAGCCACAGCAAGCTTGAGGTGGAGCTGCTGAATGCAGCAGCCAGAATCCCCGGTGACGATAGGCCAGCCAAACCAGCAGCAGCATCACGGTGACAAGAGAGCAGCCAACCAGCAGGCTGACAATCACTAGAACCAGGTCCAGCTGTGATGCATCTGAAAATCAAACAAAAATGATCAGACTTAGGCGGGATCAGGCTGCCGTCATGATTTTTTTGTTTGATGCACTTCAGGAGATAAAATTTCTCATGCCGGGACTTCACCAAATTGAACATGCTGTAGAGTAGCTTTCAAGATAAACCCATAAAGATACATTATATATTTGCAAATGGGTAGACATTTAATATGAGTCTTTTCTTCAAGCTCTATTGATAAAAGCACAGTCATCTTTCATTTCCTGTTCCAGAGCATCTCCCTTCTATTATCTGTTATCTCAAGTTGATTATTTTTGTTTTTTTAAGTCCAGCTAATCCTTACCTATCTCCTCTGGGAAGGTAGAATTCTTCATTTGTTTCAACATGGGCCCAAAGGATATGCGATTTCTGAGACCGGTGTCAAGAGGGACTGGACCATCTGTGGGAAATTCACTCCTCTGCTGAAGGCACCGCTATTATATGAAGAAGGAAGATTAGAGAGACAAGTGCGAAAAGTGCTGCAGACGCTAACTGGTGTTCAGCTTTTAAAAAGGGAGGCTGCTGTGTTTTTGTTACGTGGATAATGGAACAATAGTAGAAACATCATTTTTAAATGCATAACTGGAAATAGAATTTTAACAAAAGCAACACTTGATTTTCATCCTAGTTGACCATTCTGATTTACATGTTTATTTTCTTAGGCAATTAAAATGTTTAATAACAAGTGATCACACATTAACAGCTAATTAATTACACATTTACTTTATTTGACATCTCTTAATTGACATCTGTGCAAATTCTACCCATATGAAATATTTTGAAATCTAAATATGCTTCATATATATGTACTGTTACGAGCTGAGTCTTCCTGTTCAGTTGTGGGTAAGGCGGGTAGCATAAGGTCCTGGAACTGCTAAATACCAAAGGTTTCAGTTATCTAATGTATTTAACTTGTTTTAAGACATTTTATAAGATTATTCTGGGTATGAATTTTGAACTTCTAAACATTTTTTATTCTATTCATGTTGTTTGGATGAGTCTTCCAGCGTTACTGAACCTCGGTACCAGCCAAGGGTTGAATAAAAAAGAAAATGTAACAGCCTGTCTAGAGTTGCGTATTCAAGTCCAGACTGCAAAGCGTCTTGCTTCACTTGGCTTTATATTGCAACAACTGGATGGCCCCTAAGCAGAGCAAAAATTTTCTGCCCATTCCCACTCTAACTGTGGACACCTTGCATATGTTTCCAATATTGCCATTGGCTTTGATAAGATGTCAGCTTTGTTGACAATATTCAGTGCCCTTGGATGTGGACAGGTTGCGATTTTTCAACATCTTTTGTGGTGTTGTGGCTCTTGCTGTGCAATAATCTTTAACCAGAAATAGCAGAGCAGCACTCGAGGACTAAACACACGACTTGCTTGGGGCCGTTATTACTGCCCTTCGTTTTTCTTAAATTTTTTATGACCTTCATTTTCGGTCTTTTTTGTGTTAGCTTTGGGACCAAAATACCTTGGTTAGGAAAGCATCATGATTTAGGTGTGACTTCGCACTTTGACATCAAACTTTACCTATTTTCTGTGATATTGGTGTCTGGTCCCATGAAAGACAGAGAGAAAAACACTTTTATGACTCCACCTCTGTACAAACTGCAGCCAGGCATTTTTATGACCTTAATGGAATTTTTATTTTTTTTTGTACCAGTCTGCAACCAACACCTCACCTGCTACAAAAAACTTGGTGGGAAGAAATGATAAATTTAAGCCACTTCCTGGTGTGTTGGACCTAAGTGAATTCATGTTGATGATTTCTCTTTGATTCATTATCTGGTTAGATTTGAAATGTCTTATACAAATAAACTCGCCTTGCCTGTTTTTACTCATCAACAAATGTGTACAATTTTTATTGTAATAGAAATGTTCTTTTTTTTGGATAGAGCAAATATGGTAAACTTGTATTTCTTTTTCTAGATAAGTACGTTTTGTCTTTAATCTTGCTTACAGCAAGATTATTTCTAATTCTTAATCAGCTACATGCCCAACCTGAGGCCTGCGCTAAAACAGCCAGGGTGAAGTCGGTGTGTAGATTTTTCCTACAAGCCTCTTTTCTGACACAACATTTTTTTTACTTTTTTTCCACACAGAGAATCCAGGTATCCCAATCTGCTCCTTTTTCTTCTCCTTGCAACCAATCCGTCACAGCAAAAATGCAAGATGCTGATGTGACATCTTGGTTCCAGAAGCCGACAGAGTTCGATGACTTCAGGACTTGACAACAGGATAACACTGTTGGCATAACTATACTGTCTTTGCAAATGATTTTGCATTCATGTCAAATTAGCTGAATATAACTAATTTCTTCTCCCTTTGACCATGGGTCACTATGTGATTGTGTGTGTGCGTGTGTGTGTGTGTGTGTGAATGAATTTTAATACCACTGCTGGCTGTAAAACAAATTTCCCCTTGGGGAGAGTAAAGTTTACTGAACTGAACTGAATTTCTTCAATGAATCAGTTTACAAATTTACTTCCAAGATCTATCAATCATTTTAATATCTTATAATCATTTTGACTAATGCAAGTGTGCAGTCAAATTAATGGACATATGAATCTATTGAATTCACACAATTCACATCTTAGTACAATCTTTTGTGCATTTTTCAAGGATATCAAGATAGTAAGTCTTCAGATGAGAGACGTTTTTTTTGTTTGTTTGTTTTTTTTCCTTTAACGGAAGTGGTGTCCCCATTCAATGAGGCGACAATTAACACTAATCATTATAATTAATCTTGATATTGATGGGGTTCTAGTCAAGTCTATTTATCTGTCTTGCAAGTTGAAAAGACATGGTTAAGGGACACTCTGCACATTAAAACAACGGGAGAAAGGGGTCTTGCCCAAACATGTGAGAAGTTGGGAATGAGAACAGGTAGGATGCTTGTCTGCAGCAATAACTGAATAAATCTGGTTGAAGTTAACAGCACTAGTACCACTGATTCAAGGGGTTTGTTCTCCTCGTCACATCCTCCCTCCCTCTTAAACTCTCCTTCTGTCAAATGATTGACTGTCTTCCCTTAAATCAGAAGCCTCTAACACCACATGGGAGGTGGTATCACAACATCTGTATCCTTTACTGCTCATAAAACTTGTTGTTGTTTTTTTGTTGTTGTTTTTTTCAGCAAATATATTGTTTGACCTGAAGTTATCTTTAAGAACAGACATATTTCACATCTAACCGCTTTCATAGCAGGGTACTTTAAACATGCTATACCATATTTTTCTATTTTTAATTCAGTGAACTGATTGATGCCTGTAATTTATCCATCATCTCTTCTTCAATATATCACCTTTTCTCTCTTCTTCAGTCCTTTCACATGAGCCGATCCCGCATCCCTCCATGGGTCTCCATGTTTTCACAGTGTCACACCTGAGCCGCTACACTTAAATCACTCTCAGCTGCTCAGCTGCTTTCATTCTCAGGCATTCATTACACGACGCTGAGCTGCAAACCCACGGCAATCTTACCTTTTCACACTCAGAATGGTTCCTCGGGCAGACACTGAGATCACAATGTAAGTACACTACTGAGTAATTAATCATCCGGAAGAGACTGATGGTGAAGCTGGCACTGGTTGACAAGGCACTGGGGAGCAGTGTGATACCTGCTGGCTCTGCTGCTAACCTAAGGAACAAGCACAAATGCATTATGCAGCCTCCGTGCACCCATTTGTCTCAAAAATAAAGTGGCTAAAACCAGAATATTCTGCAGCTCAAGACTTGATTGATCAAGAAACATGCAGACGGCAATTTATTTGAAAATAATCAATATTTAATATTGGCATGAGATGGTGGCTTAAGAGCAAGCAAATCATACAAGAAAGAGATCAGCTTTCATTTGATGATATTGAAACTGTAGTATGACTTAGTTTACAGAGAAATATTTCATATTTAACCGTATGAGGTTTATGTTCTGGTAAAGAATAAACGTGAACAGCCATATACTCTTGTCATACATCTGTGAATTTGCATTTAAACAGCTACCTGTCTAATTCTACAGGAGTGCACTGAATTTCTAACTGTCTCACTGATCCTGGGGACAAAAACCTGCAGCAATACCATGTTCACAGAAAATACTCAATTTTTAAATGTGCAGCTTCAAGGATAAATTTCACTTTGGATCTTCTGTAAACACGTTTCTGGGCTGTAAAATACAATATTGTCTTGGTGTTCTTAGTGTTATTTCAGACTGTCCAGCATACCTGGAGAACAAGCAGCAGGTTGAGTTGGTGAGGTCGAGCTGGATAGTTGGGGATAGGCAGCAAGAGGTCACATTGAGGTTTATCTGGCTGTTGTTTGTCTTCAGGTTGATAACCACTCTGAGGCTTCCCAGCGCTGGAACAGCATCGCCAGGCTCCACACCCTTTCCCAGTCTCAGACTCATTTCTGCTGTGTAGTTCCCACTGTCACACAGGTCATCTGAAACCTCAGTTACCCTGGCAACAGATCAATATTTTTTTTGTAATGTGTAAGTCATTGGCCATTTACATAATGGACATTTTTTCTATGCACACCATACTGATGTACGCAGGCCATGCAAATAAACATGTTCATAGCGCTTAAAGGAGCAGAAATGAATTAAATGAGCATTTAATTACTCTTAGAGAGTGTCATCCAGCTCTCATGGTTTTCAGTTTTCAGAAGGTAATGTAAAACAAAAAAAACAACCCTGACCCCAACCCTTTTTTTTCTCCTCCCATTAAGTGTGAGTACTGTGTATTTTCGATCAGAGTATCCCAGTGGTTGAAAATGACTGAACTTCACAACCTAACACGACTGCATGCAGCTCCTTTCAGTCAGTGTGCGGTTACATCACTAATAACAGTACGTTCAGGGAGTAAAACCTAAAACAGTCGCCTAGTGTGAGAAATGTCTATGTTTAGTAAACTCTTTCAGTAAAAAATACTTTTTTTTTGTCCCGGTTTTAATACTAACGACATAGTAGATACTACCTATGGGAATAATACAATCTATGAATCATAAAAAAGCATTAATGTAGATTATTACTGAATCATCTTTCAGGGATTTTTCAGGGATGTCTTGACAATATCGGCAGCTTTGTATTATTTTGTTATTTTTACTGGGGTCAGAAAGTAAAAATGTTAATGACAAAGTTATGTTACAACCTGCGAGAAATTGCTGATGTGAATGTACTTTACAAAGAACGGGGAGATAACTACTTCAGTTTTCAACAGTGGCTAACAGTGATTACTTTCTTAACAAAGACTGAACTGATTAAATAATTACATATGCAGAGAAATGATCAGATTCTGACAGTATTCTTGATAACAAAGACTGGCCTGCATATAAATCTTTTTTTTCTTTTTTCTTTTTTTTCTCTTTCTGACATTACAGGGGAAAACCTCATGATATCAAGATTTTTTCATTTTGATTAATGAGGTGGGTACTGCAGATACTTTGCTACCATTGCTACTTATTGGACTCCAGTTGCCCCATTTACTGGCCTTGATCCAGACTTTTTTCTGTTGTTGGCAAAGGGATGTGATCTCCTCAGATTATTAAATAATTTTCCACCCTTTTTTTTTCCTCTCATCTCTGCTTGGAACTTGGCTCAGCCAAACACATCGATATTAACATTGCTTTCATTTCACCCGACTCTTATTCACATCTGTCGTTTCAAAAAAAACAGAGAACCATCTATGTCTTTTTTTTTTTACCATGGATCAGTGTAGCTGTATTATATATTTTGTTCTGGTACTGGGTCAAAAGACAAAATAAACAAATGTTTTATAAACCAATAAAGAGATGTAAATAACTATACTTTTCTTTCTATGCTTTAGGAGAAATGTGGAAGAGTATAAAGCAATGCTGACTTTATTAGATTTAGCCAGTGGAGGTCTGAGGAGGATCACAGATGACAAACTTTGAAAGTCTTTGATGTAAAGGATGAGGACAGTCACACAGCATGAATGTTATACTGTAACTGTTTGTTCAAAAAATCATGCTGAGAGTCCAGAGCATTTCAACTCAGACATCAACTATGCCACTGAGCACGTTTTTTTTATTTACCCTTGAGAGATAGATACTGGCAGATGAGGGAGGGAGTTAGCAGAGAATCTATAAAACATTGATAATATATTGTTATCAGTCTTGTCAACCAGAATTTAGAGCGCTACTTCAGAAAAATGAAATACTGCTGGCATTTCTTGCACATGAGTCAATTTTTCTCTGAAATATCAGTCTATTATCTAGAATAATTATTAATTTCTTGTAAGGTTTGAATATTTCCTTATTCTGGTTGTTAATCTGATTCGATCAGGGAGAACATCTAAAAATTAATGTACCCATCTTTTACCTTTTGACAAAATCAGATCTGACAACTAATCCATGACATCCATCCATGATTAATTAATTAAACTGATTAATTAAATAGCCTACCACAATATCACTGGAGATTTCCTGTGTTTTTACCAAGCTCAGCATTACGGACCTATTGGACCCATTTCATGTTGGGAAACATACACAGAAGGGAGAAGAAAACCATACATCACAAGGAAGGACCATTTGTGCTCAAGTCACAGTGAATATTATTGGTTTGGGAGTGCGACATTACTTACGAACAGTAAGTAATATGTTATAAGTTATAACTCAAAGAATGGGACAAATGTTGCCTAAATGGATGGGCCATAATAATATGTCATAAAACCAAAATTACAGTCCTATTATGGGTAAACCTCATCAAATCTAATCAAATTTTCCCCTCGCCTGTAGCTTACTTTTATTTAGGCTTGAGACCTTGTTTCCATATGACATTTTGATTTCTGTCAATTTATTTATTACACAGACAACGCATACTTAACTAATGAATAGAAACAATCTATAAAAACAAATGGTTCAACAATGTTTTTTGAGAGAAAAGTGAGGAGGTTTGTTGTACGGCAAGTAACCAGCTTTTTTATTCACTTTGCAGTGCTACTATGCTTTCATTAACCATGTTGTACAGCAATTCAAACATATTAAATTTCATGCTCAAGTTATTTTGTTGTGCAGAAAAGAAAATTATCATGTGTGCTCAGGATAAATAATGTCACCAGTAAAGACTTGAGGGATGCTGTATAATAATTTGTTTGCCTGAAACCAATTTTGTTTTCCAGCTTCCTGGTCCACAGTGATGTCTCTCCAAAATCAGTTGCAAAACTTGAAGATTTTCAAACCACTCAAGGGAATGTCTAGTCTGGAAAAAAAAAATTGAAGGAATAGTAATGCACACATCTCTGGGGTTGAGAAAAGAATGAAAAGACCTCTGGCTGACTAGAGTCTGCACACAGAACTGGGTGGAAATCAGCCATGAACAGCCATGCAAGGTTTTATATGGGCAGCAGATTCTTAAAAATTACTTAATGGAACAATGAGGATGCATTTGCACAAATGCACATTTTCATAGCTGTATTACCATGTGAATACAAACATTTAGAGGGAAAATATATATTATGCATGTTTGTATTATTTGCAATATCAACATGATCTATGCAAAATCGCATACACATTTCCTCATTAAAAGATCACTGATAGATATGATAGAGTAAATTATAAGTTTACCCAGTAAGATACAGATGATGTGATGTCCTTCCCCTTTTGTTCATTCTAGGCAGAACTGATTCAGACTCCGGCTCTGACAGTAACAATCTGCTCCCAGACTCTGGACCTGCTGCTTCCTCCTTAGCCTGGGTGTGCCATGACCTGCTGACACTTTCTGCCTCAAGCATCCTGGCTTTGGCTGCTCCTCTGACCAGTTGTGCAGTGGTGTTTTTTTCATGTGGTTTCTGCTCATTGGACTTCATTGTAGTCTGCAAAGTAGTTGCTTCATCCATATGTCTGGTGGCCTTTGTTGCAACAGCTTTGTTGACCCCAGAGATCTCTCTCTGAAAGTATCTTTGTGTTGTTTTCTTCACAAACAGACCCCATTGAGGTGTCCTGTGTCTTTCTAACTGAACACTTTTGTTTGACACAGTGTCACCAATGCTGACTAGGTCATGCGTAGAGTTGCTAGTGAGTGCTGAAAGCACCACTTTGAGATGGGTATCTTGCAGTGTAGCATTTCCAGCTACAGCACAGTCAGAGCTACAGCTGTTGTTCTGTAGTTTTGGGTCAGCAGTGTTTAGAAAAACATCTCTCCGTGGCATTTTAGAGTCGGTTTTATGCATTTTCTTTGTATGATCAGTTACGCTCACTACAGTTGTCTTAATAGTCTCTGACTTTGAAGAGCCAACTGCCTCATAGGTCAGTTCTTTAATAATCTCTGCCGGTGACCTTGTGAAGATTGTTTGACTTTTTAACTTTTTTTCCTGTGTGTGTGCTCCAGAGGTGCTCTCCAGGAGAGGATGTTTTGCTTCCACAGCTGTCTTTGTTGCTGTTGTTGATTTGATATCTTCAGATGATGAGTAGTTCATTTTTTCAGTCACAGCAGACGTTTGGTCGTCTCTGTGGACGGTCCTGGAAAAACCTGCCATGATGCCCATCTCTGTTTCATTCTTACTATGTGATATTGCAGTAATAGCAGGCAGGGTATGCTGACTTTGTTCAGTAGTCTTTACAGAAATCTGATGCTCCTCTTCAATCTGTGTTTCTTCTCTGTTTTTTCTTTTCACAGCAGGGGTGAGTTTGTCAGAAGAAGAAGTTGGGGGAGGCCGCCTCAGTGACAAAGGCTCAGCAAGACTGTTGAACCGCACAATACTCTGAAGAGCAGTCTGAGATGGCTTTTTAGTGGCCAGCAGTGATTTGGATGTATTAAGACCACTTGTGTTAGAGGTTGGTGGCAGAATGTTACTGGTTTTAGTTGTGATTATCTGAAACCGAGGGGTAACATTCATTATCTTGTCAGTAATTTGTGTGGATTTCCTGCGGACAGTCGGGTGACTACTGGTGCTAATATGTGACACTAGGAGAGTGTTGTCACTCGCTGTTTGTTGTAATGGCGAGCGTTTGTTTTGCTTCTCACCAATGTTCGCTCCATGAGGCTTTATATCAGCAGTTCCCACGTTAGTTAAATCATTTTCCTGTATTTTAGGCTTTTTAAAATCACTCTCTGGTGAAATATATGTTGTGGTTCCAGTTTGATTATTAGAACCAGGTAAAGGTAATGCAACAGCATCCTTTGCATTTACAACATCCTTCTTAGTTGTGTATGTAAAAGTATTATTTGCATAATTTTTGCCGCCTGGAGCAAAGAGTCCATTCATCTTGCTATCATTCTCGGTCTGGATTACAGATGTAAACATGACTTCGGCAGTTTTGTTTGCATGATTTTCTCTCCTGCCAGCGGTTGTTGATATTAAAGATTTGCTGTCATTCTCTCCAGTTTGATTTGTCTCTTCTGAGGCGACTAACAACAACTCAGCATGGCCACTTCTACTATTTGCATATTCAGCAGCAGATTTGGCCTGCAGTTTTTCTTTCTCTGAAGCTGATCCAGTTATCCCCGGCAATCTATAGGTTACAGGTAAATCGTCACCTCCAAATGTTTTTAGATTTGGCCCTGATGACACACTGCTGAAAGGAAACTGATCATATTCTGCTTTGTGGCTCATTAATGGCATTATTGTCTGCACAAATCTCTGCTTGTTATCATCAACAGGAGAGTGCGAAGCTTGTGCATGAGATGTCTGCTCTGACAGTTTAAATGGACATGGCCTGCCTGAAGCCATGTCTGAACAGGAAGAGGACTGGCTTCTCTGAGCGGCAGACTGCCCTTGGTGAAGCTGCAACTTGCCGATGGAGATGTGAACCTCAGATGACAAGGCTGCGACTGTGGGTGGCTTTGTAGATGAATCATCATACATCTGCTGCTGCGGAGCACGAGTCATTGATGGCTTTATGTATTCTGCTTGCTCTCTGTCATGCACTGTATGTAAAACTGAGTTGGCCCTTGAAAGTGAAGCGCTAAGTCTGTGTCTATGATCTGTGATGCCGTAAATAATTGATAAACTGAGGGAACTATTTACTGTAAAGTGGGACTGAGCTCTCTGGAATCCAGCTGTGGTTGCCAGTGGAGGGGTGGTGAATGACAGCTTATTACTAGTACGATGCGGAACAAAGTATGCTGATTTAGTTGAACCGCCGTTTGGAGAACTAGTTGGCTTTAATACATCTCCAACTTTTGAAGTGCTGACTCCAGAAGTGTGAGGGAGATTTGGTATGGCAGACACAGACATTTTAAGCTGCTTGTTCCGACAACCTGCGGCACTGAGGGGTGTCGTAGCTCCGTAATTTTGAAGCATGGCCCTGCGAGTAGACAGATGCAGTTTAATCCGCATGTATGTCTCTCTGGGCGTAGATGCCATTTCTGATTGTTTTGGTCTCTGAGATCTCAGAGCCGAGTGTGGCGGCTGGTGATTACTTGTCACTTTACTGGAAAATGGCTCACTCTGGGTTTCCTGTAGTTGTGAAGCATTTTCACCCTGATCAATTTCTTTCTGCTTAGTGGTTATAAATTCTTTAATCAAAATGTGGACAGAAGACTGGCTTGAAACAGTGTGTCCTTTGTCTCTGTTAAGTTCTTTTGAATTAGTTGTAGGTTTGAGGGGAACATTTGTCATTTCCTCCTTCCTGGTATTATTATCCTTTATGTCTTCTGTGCTCTTGCTTTCAGCCTCTTCTAAAGATTGTCTCTGCTTTTCAGCCACATTTTGGGTGAAAGTATTCATTTTAGTCAAGCCTTCTCTTTCAGTATCCTCCTCACCAGATACACCTGCCTGTGTTAGATCTTTGTCTTGTGTCAAAGTTACATGCCCCTCTCTGCTTATCTTGGCAGTGTGTTCTTCCATTTTTTCTGCTTCAGTGTTTTGATTCATCTCTGTCACAGATGTAATTATGTCTTCCAGTTTTTCACTTTCTGTCTGAGGTAATCTCAATAATTCCTCTGCTTTGTTTTCCAACGTTTGATTCTCCACAAACTCTTCTTCATCCTGGAGCTTCAGTATCTCTTCGGTAGTTTGAATATTTTGCCTCTGCTTATCCTCAATCTTAGGAGTATGTTTGTCCCCATTTGCTGTAAATGCACTCAAGAGTTGTTCATTTTTATCTCCCAGCTTCAGACTGTGGCTGTTTTGTGATTCTGTGATTAAACTGTACGGTTGGTGTATTTCTGACAAATGCTTGTCAGAGCGAACATCTGGAACCTCTGTCTGAATCATTTTTGACTGCGAGCCTGTTGATTTCTCAGGGAATAGAATGGCTGATGGTGTTGTTTGAGTCAGTACAGACATGTCATCACCAGAGTCCCGTCTTGAATCTGTACTTACATCAATACTTTGGGTGGCAGAGGTTGAAGTTTGTGGTCTCTTCATTAGTGGTTTACTTTCTGTCCTTGAGGGGCCAATAAACGGCTTTTTAAGGATGCTGTGGTCAGTACTTGATGTCGTAGATTTCTCTTCTTTTGTCAAGTCCTTCTTAGTTGTCACAGGTGAAAACTTTTCCAACAAAGTTGATAGTGGTATTTTGGTGTGAGAGGTTAGTTTAGAACTCATTTGGGTCCTTAATATGGAGTTGATAGGGTCGGTTCTTCCCGTCAGAAGGTGAGAATCAGGATTTTTGTCTGCAGAAGCAGTCGGCCCATCAAGAATGAAAGGTTTTATTTCGCTGTGAGCTGCAGTTGGGCTCATTCCTGCAGGTTTATGTGATGCAGCGCTGTGATCACTACCTTCTGAGAGGACACTTTTCTGGAAACCGTGAAGTGTTTTGACTGTGTGAGGCATATAGCTCACTGGTCTTCTGACGATATCCAAGTATATCAGTTTTAACTGGGGGTCCTCAGTGCTCACCTTTTTTGTAAACACCTCTTGTCTCTCATTCTTCACTGGCTCCCCAACAGAATAAAATAATTTTGATGAGGGATAAAGTGTGGTGGTTGCTGAGTTCTGTGTCTCTCTGACAAGATTGACAAGTTTATTTTTATTTTGTTGTGTTATTGATGACATTTCAGCAGGAGGCTGTGTGTCAAACGCAACTGTTTCAGTATCAGAATAAGAAGATTTTATGTGGGAATTACTTAAAACGCTATCAACTGCAGTTTTATTGGAAGCCACGGGAGGAAACGTCTGATTGTAAACTGGTCTACCCATCTCACCAGCTGTAGCAAAGGGGTCAATTATTTTGTCACCGTTTCCTTTGCTCACTATTTCTTTGCCTTTGTCATCTGACTGGTGATGTAAATTGTGTAATGAGGTTGAAAACTTATTTAGAGCTAAAATGACCTCCTTTGTACCAACAGATTCTGAAGAGCTATGGGTTGACAGTGCAGGCAGTGCTGCAGATTTCTCAACGGACTCTGTAAGTCCATCTTTCAGGCAGTTGAAACATAAGTCTGTCATAGTGTTTCCCCTCACAGAGTCTTGGGTTGGTTCCCTTTGGAAGATGGATTTTGTTGTAGTGGACAGATAAGCAGTTCGTCCCAGGTTTGTAATACCCTTGCTTTGAGATCGTTTTTCATCGTTGTCATGATGTAATGCAGCCTTATCAATAATATGATGATGAGGTCCAAATATTGGAACTCCAAGCCCTCCATCAGCAGATGCAGGGTTAGTGCTTCTCTGACTCTTGTTGTCATGCAGAGCATGAAGCAAATGAGGGGCTTTCATCACTGTATCTGCAGACAAATGGACTTGTGGCTTAGGGGTGTCATTCATCACAGACTCCAGTGCAGCTTCAGGAGAGAACAAAACTATCTTCTCATGATTAGACCTGAATGGGTCTTTATATTCAGTCCCAGTCCTCATGGCTGATGGATTTTCCCTTGTTGAAGTGAGAGGGTTTTGCACATTTCTGGACACAAAATGGTCTGTGCTACGTACAGCTGATGCTTTTGTTATTTGTATTCTCTCATAAGCTTGTGTCGGTCTGGTGTCAAACAAGACAGCCCTCGGAAACTTGGCGGTCAGTTGCACTGCGGTGTGCTGATGGGTATTCTCCGTAGGTATTGCTTCTGTGCCATGACCAATTGTGTTTTCCTTTTTCCAAAGCCCATCTTTTGTGACATTTGTGCCTTTTATTTGTTCTGTGAGGTTAGCTTGGAAATCTTCTTTTTCTGCCTCAGCTATGCAGAAAAAAGAAAACATGTCAGTCACATTTCTTCCCCACATGCTAATCCTCTTACACCTACCATGCAAAAAGATGAAATTGAATATTTCTGCTACCGATGTAAAATATTTTAATTATCAAAACTAAGTCAAATTTGGGCCAGTGGTTTAAAGGGAAATCAATTTTTGTGAAAAGGGATTATAGCAAAATATGTATATAAAAGCATTATATTTTCTTTTCGTGTGTGTGCCTGTGTGTGTGTGGTTGTGGTAGTGGTGGTGGTGGTGTGTGTGTGTGTGTGTGTGTGTTGGGAGGGGGTTCTTTTTTTTAAATGATTATCAGACAATAGATTCATCATTGTTATATTATATACCAATAATTTTGAGGACTTTTGATGAGTAAGCCCACATAACCTCACACATGCCTGTTGTTTATGCACCCCAAGTCATGTTTTATCAATGTTTGCATGGCTTTATTTACTTTTTAGTCACTTTTTAGTTACAAACAAAAAATACAGGGATAATATTAGCCGCAGACCAATGACTAGCTTTTTTGACAGTTGACAGTGGCCACACACACACAAAAAAAACTGTATCAGTCTACTTCTAGATAATAGAATGTACAAAAAATAAAACACAATTCTCAGAATAAAATGACTACAAGCAACAGCCAGTGTTTAGTGTGACCTCCCTCATAACCAAGCAGATTTAACTTTTTTTTTATAAGAAAAATGTCCATTACAGATACTTGAACTGATATTAATTAGGTTTTCATTCTATTAGAGAGCCAGGTCCCTGTAATTTCTGTTTGTATCAAAAAGAGGCTGGAAAATGAATACAGATGTCATTTAAGCTCAATAAAACAAAGAAATACACTTGGTAAAACAATGCTCAGAGCATTGATCATTATTCATAAATCATTATTTAAAACACACCTCTTCTCACTGACTTTTTCTCCACCTTGAGCATTTTAACTTGGCTTTAAATATGTTTATATATTCATATTTTTTATTCTATTTTATTTCTTTTATAGTGCTGTTTTACTCTAGTTAGTGGTTAATTTATATATGATTGTTTATTTTAATATTATTTTGGGATTTTAGTTTTACCTGTATAGCACTTTGGTCAACTGAGGTTGTTTTCAAATGTGCTTTATAAATAAACATGATTGATTAGTACATTTATAGGACATTTTGTGACAAACAAATGTAACCATTTCATAAGTGTTTTGCATATGACATATATAAGGAAATGTATTTGGCATCTTACTGAACACAAGTAAATCTTATGGATTACACTCAGATATTTCCAAGGTGTTGTGTTTCAAAGCAAGAAGAAGTAAACAATGTTAACTGGCCGATGTGTGGTTTTGGACATTAAATCTGAGACTGATGATATTGAAGCACTAATATCAGATACTGTTTTGACTTAATTATTTTGTGTATCTAATATAATATTCCATGTTACATGTCGGTGCAATTGAGTGAGATGACAATAAGAACATCTGCATCACATTAGAAGCTTCTACATCACAGCATAAATCCTGTCAAATACGGTAGACATACTGGCACATAAAGGACCGAGTAAATCTCACCCAATTTGATTAAGTCTCAACTACAGGCAAAATGCTTTTTAAATGTCTTCTGCACCAAAAAAAAGCATTTTATCATTTCTTAGAGCAGATGACCAAAGGGTAAAATATTTAATCAGCAACTATTCAGCAAACCTGCAGTATCAAACCATTATAGCACAAATGAACTGTAAACATACCGGTAAAGAGGAAAAATCCAAGCATGAAACAGCAAATCCTCCTCATTTCTGCTAAGTCTTGATTGTAATTACATAAAACCTTGTGAGTAAGTCCTCTTATTTGTGTTTCATGGCACAGAGCACAAGGTATTCACTGTCTGCAGACAGTGTCATCACTTGCAGAAAGATTGTCCTCTGAACTTCATTATTACAGGGATTAGATTTCTCAGAGGCTTGTGCTCTTTACAGACAGATGTGATCAACGGATCTAAAGATGTGAAAAAATACATAAACTGGAGAGCTACTGCAACTGCATACATGTATGATAATATTAAAATATAATCCACTGCAATGGCACAGATGAATATAAAAGCACACAACTGTCACAGAGCCCTGACCTTTTTGTAATGCTCTATTCTTTTGACAAGTAAAAGACACACTTTGTTCACAGTGCCTTCATCTCCCCTCCTCCAATAAACCCTCTTTTGAAAATAAAATAAGACTGCTGCAACTTGACTGCTTTTCAAATCTCATTATGTAGTTTTGTATGGCTGTCAAAAGTCGACAGAACACAGTGCATACTCCACAATTTGCATTTGACACACCTCAAAAAACTGTCCATAAGAAGGAGACTTTGAAGACAAATTAAACACAGGCTGGTGATAAACCTTTCTGTTTCATTTCTCTCTTCAAATAGCAGGGACAAACTCTTAAAACTGGGATCTTGTCTAAACACTACATGCAGTCTGCTATGTTTGCTTCATAAAATCATGTTCACAGCGAGTATTTGGGTGTAGACAGTGTAAAATGTTTATTTTATTTCAAATCTTATACAGGCAGGGACAGCAAATACTGAAACCAACTTCATATTTATCTAAAAGTTAATGTATTCACGATCGTTATCTCTGCAAATCTATGTGTGCATGTAAAGCATGGGTAAAACACTGCTAATGAATTTCACCTTGTTCGTGTTAATTAAGAAAATAGGAGAAGGATCATATTCAAATGAAAAAATGGTTAGAAAAAATAATCTCACTTGTTCAGAATTTTCTCATAGAGACTACATGTAAGAAAAATATGTTGTTCAGCACGTAGGTACTGGTTACTGATGCTCTATGAGATGAACTTGGCACAGGAGTGCAGGATCTCCAGTCCGTGCAGCTCTTTAAGTGTTTCAACATGTCTGAAAAGAAAAGGCAAAAACAACATAAATAAGATACTGTTTCGGTGCATTAAGTGAGCAGTCAACTGAAACATTACTCAAGTGACCTTAGGAACAGTTTCATCAACAAAATGACATCAGAAGTCCTCTTCCTGGAGATATATTAACGTCCTCAAGTAGGACACTAATGTCAGATTCAAGTATCAGTATTTATTACAGAACGACAAACATGTGTGTCCAGTGATGGGTCTACTTTAGTGAAGCTCTGGAACCACCCTGATGAGATTACACAGACTGGTGGAGAGGTAAATGTTCATTTAAAAAAAAAAAAAAGCAGTTTCCATTTTTATGAATTTCCTGAAAATCACAAAGTAGTTACGATACACAGAGTGTAAAATTTTCCTTGTAATAATGTAATAGTAAGGTAATAAAGTCAGTTCCATTCTGACAGAGCATCTTCCATGTTAAAGGACCAGAGATTAGTCTAAATTAGACTGAAAATGAGATACCACCATCACGTCTCTCTCTCTCTGTCTGTGTGTGCGTGTGTGTGTGTGTGTGTGTGTGTGTGTGTGTGTGTATATATATATATATATATATGTGTATATTACAAGAATAACAATATTTTTCTTACAAATATTGTATATGAGAGAAAGCTTAATTCGAGAAAGTGTTGTATGTAGATGGCAGACAAATAGAACCTTTGTCCAGTGTCATGTTCAACCTCTTTAACCACATTCATAAAAATCACATTTCACAACTTGTGTGATACTCTGTCAGGTTTAAAATTGCTCATGGCTTGCTTCAAAAATGTAATTTATAACTTGTGGCTTGAGTAGGGTGAGAAAGCACCTGGGCTCAGAGCGACACAGTTTCCCAAGAGCAATTGCAGCATTTTTCTGCACAGCTGTCCTCTCAGTGTCCCCAGCAGCAAGTCGCAGGAGCATTAGCACAATATCAGTACCCAGCAGGCGGGTGGCAACTCCCTCCAACTCAAAGCAATAGGCCAGGCACAGAGCTGCATTTCCTGAAATCACCTCATCACAGCTGGAACTTAGCAACTGACGTAAAGTGGACAATTCTGTAAAGAACAATAGATGGACAGCAAACAAGTGCAAATGTTAAATATATTTTGAAAGTAACAAAATGAAAGTCATTAGATTATATGCATACTGCTGCACTCACACGCCTACAGTTATGAAAAAGAAAGGAAAAGAAATGAGCTAAATACAATTTCAGATGAAACATAATACATTGCATATTAATATAACAAAAATTAAGCCAAAATGCATAGAGGCAGTGTGTGGAAAAACTACATACGATGTAACTGCTTCCAAAGGATTTAAGTTTAGTAACTAGTGAAATGTTCTTCAGTAGATGTGTTCTTTATAAAAGCAGAGATTTTGGTAGTTTGCTGGTGTGTTTATTATGTCATGTGAAATTATCTTAAGCAAACAGTTGTAGCTCTGAGAGTAGGTCACCTTTTTAAGCCCCCCCCCCCCCAACAGCAGCCTAAACCTGTGAAATCATTCACCATCCTCCATCTCTGTTTGATGATGGAATAAGAAACTTCATCTCATGCCGAGGTCACGGTGCACCATCAACCGCAGCTTCCCGTTAGCAACTAATTCTCCCCACTCAGTGACACACCTGCTGAGATAACAACTCTGGTAAATGGTGACTCTGTTCTTAGACATGTGAAGTTCTTGGCACCAACGATTGCCGTCAGGTATTTATTGGCCCAGAGTGGGCGATATTGAGACAAATTTGAAACTGCTGGCGAAAAGTAATCGTAGATTTGGCAAGATTGTTATACAAGTTGGCAGTAATGATATTTGACTTTGCCAGTTAGAAGTCACTAAAATGAATACTGAGTACTGATTGCTACAACAAAACAATATCATACCCAGTAATTCTCTCTGAACCCCCACCCAATTTGACCAGAGATGACCTGTCATTGATTTAGTCGCTGGTTGTCATGATGGTGTCCAGCAAATGTGCTCTCTTATGTAATAATCTGGCAATGTTTACTGATAGTCTTAAACTCAGAAAATCCAGAGTTGAGGCCAGGAGGCAGAGTTGCAGTCCTATACTTTCCTCTGTCCTTCTCGTAGAGCAGGTTCCCACCCACTAACCCATGAATATTGTGTCTGAGCCTGTCTCAACCTGGGTTACGCACCATTGCAGTCATTGAGTGCACCTTGAACTCGTCTGTATATGAAAGTGTTTTTTAGAACGTCTCCATGCTACTGGGAGCTTGTTTCAGTACTTCCTGTCATATTACATGTCCCTACATCTGTGGTGGTTACAAGAAGCAGAAGAAACTCTCTGGGTTGCTTTAAGGATACAGACTGAGACACTCTTTAATCCCCACGAAGATAGCACATGACTGATGGTGTGACAGACTATATTAACTTCTGTGTGGAGAACACCTAACCCACCAGAAACGTGAAATGCTTCCCTAATAACAAAACATGGATCACCAGTGACTTCAAAGAATTGCTGTACAAGAAGTGGCTCACTTTCCTCTCAGAGCATTTCACAACAAACAACTGAGAGACTGATAACAGACAATAATTATGTCAAACTTTTGTTGCTACAGGTTCTTCTCTGAGTCACTGAATTGTGGCATGTACCTTTCACAGCTGCTCTGCATTTTGGTTTTATTTTTATTAAATAAATGATGCCACAGTGTGTTTTATGTGGCATAAGATGGCATCCTCCTGTCCTAACGAAGACCTAGTTAGATCCAAAGGATTTATTTTACATCTTGATACATAAAAATGAACAGAGTATGATTTAATTTTTACATGACTATAGATGTGGGTGTACACACATAATCTTCCCTACCACACACAGACACAAACTCACACAGTATTCAAATGCAGTATAAAAAGCAATCCCTTAAATATTATTCATAGACTAATGAAGGCCAACCTAACGATCACCTCTCACTTTTATCAGACTTCAGCAGCTGCTCCCGTGCCGAGTCACTGGCAGCAACGCACACCGTCAGAGTCTTAATGGCCCACTTCGTAGCAGTCTTCTCTGCTCCCTGTGTAAGAAGACACAAACATTTCAAACAAGCAAAATGCAATATTTTGTTTCTTATTGTCTTGATGAAATAATTATGATCTGACTGCATTTTTAGTTAAGGTTTGATATGAAAACCCAAATGTTTGGTTGTTGATTAATCATTATTATTATCATTATTATATATTTGATCTTATTTTTATTCTATATTTTATATTTGGTGAGTGTCTTTACTACTCTTGTTATATAATTGAATTTACAAGTACACACCTTTAGCAGCCAGAGCATCTTCTGGACAGCTTCCCTTTGAATAACGTGCTGAACAGCTTCTACAGATTGGGGGAGGACAGCGCTCAGCATGCCTGTAGCTCTCTGGATGATAAGGAAACATCCTGGCATTAGTAATCCTGTGACTACTGTATCATAGTACCTATGTAACTTCACTCACAGTTATGAGTCCTCCGTTAGCGTCCTTCAACAGGCCCAAACAGGAGTCACAGAGTGAAACGGCATGCTCCTTCAAATGAGGAAAATGTACATTTTCATACATAACGCACCCCTAAGTAACTTAAATCATACACCATGACTAGCATATGTCTCCTTCATGCTCTGGTCCATTGGCTTTTCGCAGTTAGTGAAATGCATACTTATCTAATGAATTGCAGTCAATTCTTTTTGGAGTCATATTTTATTTCCAATATGGAAAATCCATAGTGTTCTAGTCTAAGAAACATTTACATCAATTAGTCATAATCTTTGTTGTCATAGCAACACATTTATATACAGTATAATAAGGGCTGTGTGAGTCTGTATGTGAATGGATGAATAAAAAGATCACATTATAAAGCAACGAGGAACCTAACAAGGATAGAAAGGCATTACAGAAGTTGACCATTTACCATTTAACAAACTGAGGCAGCCATCACCACCCACATGTCTTACCTGGATGGCTGGAGAGGTGATGGTTGAAAGGTTGAAGATCAAGCCAAGTAAAGGATAAAGGACCTCTTTGTAGTCATATGCACTGCATTGCTTCTGCAGAGAGAAAGACAGAGAGAGACACTGTATTCTAAATGTGTTTTGGAAGTGTAAATGCTCAAATGAAGTGTTAGCTTCAGAGCTCAAAATAAGCAATTGGTAGTTTTGCATTCATCCAGTGAGAGGAAAAAATGTCTATAACTTTACTCACAATGGCAACTAGAAAGGCCCTCCAGCATTCTTGATCATCAGCCAGCTTCTGATGGATGACGTTATCTTGAGCCAGACACCCAAGAGCTAATATCAGTGATGGAAGGCTTTGCTGGTTGGACGTGCTGACATTTTTCTGAAAAAAATAAGCAAAAAGATAGAGAAATCTACCCAAATGTATAAATACTGTCAGTTAATTTTAATTTCTAAATACAGTAGCTTACCAGCATGGTAGTGAATGTCACCACAAGAAGGTCCATCAACCCGTTTCTTAACTGAATCTGAAATCTGCAAGGAAAGAGAAGAAAATGTATACTAAATGATGATCTTTACATGTATGTCACTATTCAGACTATTCACCTTATTATAAATCAAATAATATGCCAGTCATGTTCTTGAATTGTTGACAAGAAATTCCATTCATATTCCTCACGAGTTGTAGAGCAGCATGATAAAAGCCCATTTTATCTCCCCCACTGTGATTACCGTGTTCTTCAAAAGTCTTTGATCATTCCATATGGAATATGGAACTCCAACAAAACTAGAAAACAAGCATCTTGTCTTTCTGAGCATCTTCTTTTTGGTCTTGTCAATCTTGTCAGTTTTGTAGTTTCTTCATATGTAACATTGCCAGGAGAAAGTCTTGCCTCTATAAACATGGCAACATGGCTTTTGTTGCAAAGACTACCATTTGTGCAATCTTTTTTTCCAAAACCAGGTCTACACTTTAACATTTAATACAGTAACAATGGTCTGTCAAGCATGAGATGAAATAGACTGTTTTACTGTGTTCCCTCTGTCTGCGCAGTATATGTTATAGATTCTATGTACACATAGAGTAATAATTATGTAAATGTTTGGGTTCAAATCTAAATCCATTTGCAGTGGTTTCACTGGGATAGATTTCTAAATTTCAACATCAGTCTGCACTGCAGGTGACCCAGCTCAGCTTCTACTTTTCTTAAGTGGCACCCCCTTGAGATAAAAGACACGGAAAATTGATTTCACAGCTGAACATCTCGACTTATTATCTCCTGTGTTTGAAAGCCTAAAATGTTGTTTCGTGTCAATTTTCATCAGGTGCCAGAGAGAGAAACTGGTTGATAATAGCCTCTGCTTTCATCAGACATTAACACTTGTGTGGATGTGTGTGTGTGTGTGTGTGCGTGTGTGTGTATGCGGGTGCATGCGTGTGTAAAGTGTTTTGGGAGATAACTCACCATATCTATATATACACCTCTTTTAGTTCACTACAACCCTTATTATTACCTGTCCTCTTTAGCAAAGGTCTCCAGGATGCAGACTGCTGTATCCTCAAGCTGCTGTTTTGGCTCTGAGATGCAGACCATGAGGTTCTTTAGCAAACTTTAGAGATAACAAGGAAGCAAAACACAAAAGACAAATGGAAATAAAGTGAGTTCAAATTATCTATATAATGTTGGAACTTCATATTTTATGTGTGCAAATATAAGTAATCCCATGGCTTTGGATAGTGGACTTGTGTCTGTATTTGTCCTGTTAGATCTCAGTGTTGTATTTGATGCAGTTGTTTACAATATTCTTCTACAGAGAATATTAGTCTTCAATGAACTGCATTAGTTTGGTTTAAGCCATATCGTTTTTGGTCATCTTTAGTTATATTATTCTTTCTGATAGATTCCAGTTTTTCCATGTTAATGGCGTCTTTTTTTCATGCACTAGGGTTGGTCATGGTGTATCACAGAATTCTTTACTATGCACACTTCCCTAAGGTAACTTATTTGGCCGAATGGCATAAACTTTGATTGCCATGCAGAAAAAAAAAAACAGAAACCAGATGAGACCAATAAGCTCCATGTATTACAAACTTTCCACAATGAGGATTTTGCATTTGGGCACGAGCACTTCAGAAATGGACTGTTTAGTATTTAACGCTGGATGATGCTGACCTTGTTATAAATCTTAGAGTTGTTTTCCTGGTTACTTTTTGACCAAGATTTGTTCTTTAAATCACAAACAGGTTCCAAGAATTGGCCACTTCCACCTTCGTAACATTTTAAAAATGAGGGAAATCTTATCCCAGAGTGATGCAACCAGTCCACACATTCACGACTGCAAGATTGGACTATTGCCATTCCTAAAATTACACTTAATAGCCTCCAGGTGATCCAAAATGGTGTAGCCAGAGTTCAGTGAAGGTTCAATGCAATCTGCTGCTATGAACTTAGAATTTGGACTCTGTTAGAATCAATTTGATTAAGAGAATTACAGTGAAAAAGATTGAATTGTAAGATAATTGAACTTAATTAGGTTGTCTTTCATTGGACTACACTGGACTACAATGTAAAATACCCTGAGATGACTTTTGTCATGAATTGGTGTTGCACTTATAAAGATGAATTGAACTGAGATGAACTGCAATGTGCACAGGTTGGCCATAAAGTAAATGTTGTTTCTACCTTTGCAGGAAGGGAAATATACGTAGTAACATACACAAACATCTTACATGTGGACGTTTAGGTTTTCGATGGCCAAACATCTGCCATGTGATGTTTTTGAGTACAAACTCAGTATTTCCAGGCATTCCTTCCTCACTGCAACATGGTCCGATGTTACCAACTGAACAACAGTCTCTTTTGCAACTGGACATCTCATCAACATTCTCTGGTTTTCCACTGAAAGTAAACATCAAACATGATTTATGAAGAATGAGTTGGACACATCGGATAGTGCTGGCGCCAGAGACTGACCTATTTTCTTTTTTTTCAAATATGCTTATTCAAAATTGTCTATCACAGTGTTGATGACCCATGTTAAATTAAATGAACATGCACATATTGGGCAAATCTATACAAATGATTAGAAGTAGGACAAACACCTGATGTCAGCATAGACTGTGTGATTCAAAGATACAGATGACCCAGCGCTGACAAGATGCACAGTAACTGCATTATAACAAAATACAGCTTTGTATTGTATTGTAGTGTATTAGTATTTTCTTTCTCTTGAGTTTGTGTTAAATCTCGGAGAATAAACCAAGTCATGAAAAATGAAGTTAAGTGAATTATTGTTCACTTACCATTTTCATAGCAAATAATCCTCCATAATTTCAGAACAGACAGACACAACTCCTGGCTTTGTGAATCATTTGTTTTCTGCAATAAGCAACTGTGGGGAAAACAAACATATCATTCTCAAGACCATCTCTCTGGATACCAGAGAACACCAGATTGTTTCTACGTGATTTATGTTGGTTTTTCTGCATAACATCAAAACGTTCAACAACTATTTTCATCAAGTTCAAACTGTAAGTTCTTTGCATTCTCAACAGCATAGTGCTTCCCTTCCCCTGTGCTTCAACGTGATTAATGACTACTAATAATGACAATATGGAAAGCATGTGACAAGTTAATAACAACTTGTGTGATGTGACATAAGGGAGTAATATTATTTTTAGCATGTTCAAAACACCCTCTTTCTAACACAGCACACAGGGCCTATTTCTCATTTAAGCCCTCAACTCAAACCCTCGTGTGATGTTATTGTTTTTAATTTTCTTTTTTGGTCTGTCACACAAACAACTAGAAAGAGAGATGGAGGCTGGTGAGTGATTTCACAAGTTTAGGCCATCACTGTCTAAAGGTCCATCTGGCCAAACTCCACTGAGGACTGACTGCTACCTCTCCCACTGGACTCCTTACCTCCTCACTGTGTCACTGCTGCTGATGATACTAAAGCCATTGTTCACTCTGAAGAGAGTCTGCCCTTTACCTGTTAGACGAGAACAGTAGATAGACAGAAAACAATATATCATCACCTGGTAAAAGAGAGGCTTTGCAGAAACACAACAACTCTCTCTTCTCATTCGGCTTGTCTTGTTCGCTGCTTTACAGTCAAGGGCAAAGAAAAAAAATAACAAACACGTTTAGCTGAGCCTGCAAAGCACAGTGAGGAAAGGTCTATTTTCCAGGGATAATGAAATGCAGCAGAAAGCAGAGCAAACAGTGAAGGATGAAGAAAACTTGTAATGTTCCTTTGTAAGACCCTTTCAATTGTGAGTTATGCAAGAGCTGCTTTTTTCTAATGTAAGGCACAGTGAGACAGGCATTATTTCATTTGACATGAAAAATTTACTCATCTAAATGATGGAAAAGCGAAAATTAGATAAAAATAGATAAGAAGCTTTTTCTATTCTATAAAGAACAACTAACAGGGCTGTGACCCAATTATAAAGTGTAATAAAGTGATTTGATTTGTTTCAGTTTGATTAATATCTGTTGCAATTTATTATAAATGATATATTACCAATTCAAACATCAATGGTCAGTTCAGTGTTAATAAAATCATTTATTTTATTTAAAATAGATTCAAAACAAATTAGGATTCAGTACAGAAGGATATTAACGACAGAATGTGTGCAAGAAAGCAAAATTAAGCTCTGAAGAAGAAAAAAAAGGTATATGTAGTTTAAGGTTACTATTCAAAATGTTTTAATGAAATCAAGAGGTAGAAATGTTTTTAAAGATTTCACTGATACATGAGTGTCTATAAAAATGAAATACTAGCAATACAACAAACAGATAAAAGTTGCCATTGTTAATGATTTATAAACACTCTGCAATGTGTAAAAATGTGTACAAGCATGTAGCCTATAATTATAGTGAAGGAATACAAAACTATAGTATTATTAAATAATATATATCTGAAATGCAGGTCAAGCATATATATTCTTTAAAATGAAAAAGAAATAGCTGGAAGTGCTGCAGTATCTTGCATATCAATGATGGCCGGGGAAACACTGCTCGCTGCAGATGTTCCTCTACACTATTCCAGGTTGTGGCATTTCATTTATGTCTTACCTGCCTGTATCTTACATCCTGTATTATGTGCTAGATTGTCTCGGGGGCATCTTTGCACAGTCTGTAGCTGGGGTCTCGTCTGCTATGGTGGACCCTGGTACCTCATTTTTGTGGTTAAGGCCCGCTCTTGTGCTGGTATGATTAATGTCTCTGTGCTGTCCTTTAGGCTAACTTTTTGTAGCCAGTAGTCCTTCTCAATGTCAGCCACTTCTTCTGTCTGTCGGTATACATGCCATCTCTTTTCATGATGATTCCTCCAACTACTCTTCTTCCTCCTCACTTGATGTTATCAGTGGCCTCCATCTCCTCCTGTGGCCAGGTTACTATACCAGCAGTGTGTCTGATTAATGGCAGGTGTGCTGGCACATGTGTTAAAAGCTTAGACTTTGTTCTTTCCATACAGCTGTAGGTTCAAGATCTGACATACTACTTTCAGCTACTTGGCTGCAGTCAGCTTCTTTGCAGTCTCCTTGTATTGGCAACAATTTTGCCAAATCAATGCTGCCTCCTGACCAGCTAAGAACAGCTATTGTTTGAGATACTTTGAGAAGAAATACTGTCAGAACATGATCCTCCCCCTGCCTCATTGAACTCTTCTCAAACCTTGTGAAGCTAGCTGCAATCAGGCTTAAGCACTTAGTTGAGATTAGTGTTCCCAAATCATTTTCCTCATAATGGATAATTGTGGGAATTACTCTCAATTTTCTGGCAGTGCCTTTATGTCAGCTCTGGCATGAAAACACTGTTCCACATTGTCTGACAGCCTCTGACTCTGATTATCAATAAAAATCAGCCCTACGAGGGATGTTGGAAATTCTGGGTTCCTTAACAATAACACGCTTTTGCAATAAAATAAGCTGCATATAAACGTGAAGTCCCGGCCCCTTGCAGGGCCCATGCCCATCTTGAAGGGCCTGAAGCCAGTATCAAATGTATTGTGAAATTGGTCATAATTAGTCATCCCCCACACCCCCATCCCTACACAATTCAGACAAATTAATTATTTGACAGCAGAAAGAAAAGGCCTGAACTGTTGTATTAAATATTTCACGTGTTATAGCATTTGTGCTTCTTTTTTGCAATAGCAATGGCTTTACATTCCTATTTGTATATTTTCTTTTTATAAAGCAAGTGAAACATGAACAGAAATCCATGATGGACAGCACTGAGTATCATTCTCTTTAATTGTTGTCAAACAAAAAGCAGTTTCCTTAATTCAACCCTCTTTCACTTGACTTGATTTCCTGATACTAACTGAGAGCAACCTTTTGTTCTTCTTCACAACCTTTTCACCATCCTTTGCTTGAAAATGGGTCCTCAGTTATAAAACAAGCAAATAGGTGAACCAGTCAAGCAGTTTACTGAAGAAGAAAAAGGACAGAAAGAGAGAGAAAGAAAGAATACTCACAGTCAGTGACTATTTGTGACAGAACCTCTAGTCCTCCACAATAATAGAATGGCATCTGACCGGGCTTTGACAGCTTCTCCAGCAGCTGGAGCACTTCTGTGGCCTTCCTCTCTCCTTTGTTAAGATCTTGCCTTGCACTCATCTCCTGAATCTCTCTTTTCTCTTCAGAATCAACCAGGTCCAGATATTCTACAAGAGAAAAAGACAGATGAGAAAAATCTGAGGTCATTCTTTATTGTTGAAAATGGTGACACTCTGATAAATGTTTTCAGAATCAGAAACACTTTATTTCCAGGTGTCATAAAAAAGGCATTTTACAAGACTAGGGAATTTTCTGATGTATGGTGCAAAAAAAACCCAAAGTAAACAAAAAAATCAAAAAGTCCAAAAAGTCAAGAGAAGTAGTTAAATATATACTATTTACCTATGTACACAATAAGATAAATAAACATTTTTACTGTGATGCTACCTTCTTTTGCCACAGAACAACAGTAACCCCTCTATAACATTTTCAAATTTCAGTCTGGCTTCAAATTAACCACAAATGTGTACCAAGAAACCTCAAAAGTGAGGTATCTTGCGTGCTGACAGCTGAAACAGCTTCAGGAATCAAATCCAGTCCAAATGACTTCAAGTTAAGCTGTAAGTCTCAACTTTCACTCACTTACCCCCTTAAAAATATCAGTACCTTTTACCACCGTTTCCTTCCCAGATTCAATTTCCAGTATATTTTCAAAGCAGTTTCTTGCCTGAAAAAGAGAGTATTTTTCTTTTTTATCATTGCTTTGCTGATCTAAACCAGTAAAAAAAAATTTGATTGCTTCAAAGGTGTACTATATCATAGAAAGAATCTTAAAGTATGTATAGAATAATTAGAAATAGATATTAGATTGCTCATTTTTAAATGAACGTGTGAAAGTAATCATGAAACCAGATAATATTGAAGATTCCTGAGAAAAGTTAAATTGCTTATACTTGTGCATTAAATTCAGTTCAATTCGATTTTTTATTCATTACCCTCAGAGCATTGCATATTTTAGTAACTCGGTCAGTAATGCAGTCATGTAAGTCAAACTATGGTTTTTGACAGAGCAACAATTTGGGGGAAAAAAGTAGATGTGAAGAACTGTAGGAAATTCCCACCTCAGTATATTTTTTCAATCCCAGATATGCTTTGCCCATGTGAAGGTGAGCCTTTATGCATCTGTCATTACACTGACAAACAGAAGACAGTCATGGGAGCTTAGAAATTAACCAATTACACAAAAGGTGACTTTAAGATAGCAAAAAATGCACACTCTGCATTTAAAACACAGACTATAACAATACCACTAAAAGTAAGACATAAACTAATACCTATACAAATACACATACAA
>JBAMYA010043771.1:0-13044 GCA_037176975.1 Arrhamphus sclerolepis | reverse complement strand
ACATGCTTTTGTGACACTCATGCAATACCACACCTCCTCCCTTAACAGTCTGCTGTGCTTTTTTTTGTTTGTTTGTTTGTTTGTTTGTTTTGTTTTGTTTTTTCACACACTAAATCTCACACCTCTAATGACAAATAAAAGAACCTAAACAATTTTGGATTCCCATCTCAGTTGTCTCTACCAATAGAACAATATCTTTTTATGGCACTATTTCACATTAACGACAGTAAAACTAATTTACAGAGCTGCAGTGGAAGTCACTATAGAGGTGAATAAGACATTCATAATAATAGTGACAGAAGAGAAAATTAAATGATCATGAAGCAAGAGACCATACGAGAGTAAATCTTGGACAAGTTCGTAAAAGTGACTTAACCAGCGGGACCCAACGATCTAACAACTGCAAAAGTCCCCAAGTCTTGCTTTAAGTAAGAGTTCCCGTGGCATGGTGTGATATAGGAATCTAAAATGATATTTTGATAAATATATGCACATTGAAAAAAATAATCTGTGTAAAGTAATAAATTAAACTATCCCCTGCCAATATATGTTCTAACATCAGATTACTATTCCTCCAGTTCTCATGCAGAGGAATCATTTGGTGCAAAACCTTTTCTTTTTTTTCTCTGCATATTCTGTGTCCAAACTTCTTAATTTTAAAATAAAGGCCACTTGTAATTAACATCAGACAAATAAAGTCACATCAAAGTAAATAATTTCAGTTCGAAATGTAGAAAATGTGGGCAAACAAAAAGGCAAGTGAAAAAACACAAATTTGTGCACAAATATGCTTCTTTGGGTAAGTTCAGTGAGTTAAGTTCCACCACTGGTGTATATCACAGCTCAATGCAGAGCACAAGGAAATGCTTCGATAATTGTGGTTGTTGAAGAAGAGGCCTCCTTCAAGTTTCCTCCAAAATTATTTTTCCATTGTTTTGTCCAGTTGCACAGAATTTGAAACGGAGCCAAACCCTGAGCCAAAAAAGCCAACTGTTTAGTCCCAGAAGGGGTTGTTTTTACTTTTTTTTTAACAGTATGCTCCAGCTGTATGTGTTATCATACCAGAATCACATCTATAAACTGCAACCAATTTTCTTGTCATGACTTGTCACAAGGCCACATCACCAAAGATTACTGCATATTCAGGTTTGGGTCTTGTGATGAGATAAATAAGGGCATGCTGACAAGTCAAAGCATCCATTACAGATCCTATTTTTTCCCCACTATGGGTCATGATTCATATTCAGAGGTGCATTGCAGTTTCTACAGCTTGAAGAAAAGGTATGCACACATCTGCCTCGCATACCAACTACCCTAGACTAATGCTTCCACAGAGCCAATTTCACTCTGTTCATTTAAATCTTAAAAATAAATTTCAATCTGATAAATTTCCTTGAAGTTTACCCACCTAAAGCAGTTTCAGGCCAAACTGAACAAGCATGGGTTGTATGAAAAATGGATCCTTCAAAGAACTCAGTAAATCTTGTATTATATATCATCATCCCAGGATATAACTTAAATAAAACAGATTTTATTTCCACCCAATCAAAAGAGTAGAGTAGAGAAGAATTGACAGCCCTATAACCCTGAGTTAGAGATCAGGCTTTTCACCATGTTTTACAATTCTTCACTGTAGGGTTATGAAATTAAGCAAAAAAAAAAAAAGGTTTGGTATCTATTTCACTTAAAATATTACGAGGCAATAAGCAGGAGATAACAAGTGATAGTAATTTTGTGTAAAAGCTTGTTCTTCTATGAAAATCATTGAAGAACAAAGATATGTAGTGGGTTTAATCTGTATTTGTATCAACAAATACAAAAGAAAAAAACTGAAGTGTCTAAAAATAATGTTCCTTAAAAGAATATTGGAGTGATTTGCATGTTCCCTCTTCTGATCCACAGTGCATAATATTGTAACTAAAATCAAGGGCTCTTGAGGAAAAGTGTTGTGTGACAGGCAAAGGTGCAAGAGTAAACTCATAAACATATTACTTGTCCATACAGACAAGGTTTTATTTTAGGAAATCTCTATCAATCAATAACAAAAATTAAACTAAACTATTAAACTAAACTAACAAAAGATTTAAAAAATTTATTGTCCAGAAAAAGGAAGTCTAATGTTAACCTTTTCCAGAGGCAGTATCAATTAGCTTGTTTTTGATCATCATACATCTTTATTCTATTTTTTCCTGTCTTGCTTTTTGAATAAAATCCCCTTTTGTATCAAACCCCTCTAATGGTCAACATGGGTAGAAAATGATCCATATTCATTTTCTATGCAACTTCACCTATTGCCGAGTGTTTGTATATCTTTGAAATAAAAAGTAATTTTATAATTTATTATTCCACGTATGCACTAAATATCGTTTTTGTTTTCCACAAATCATCCTTTTTCGTTTTCTTTTTTGCTTTATGAACAAGCACAGCTTTTGTATTTCTACATCAACGTCACACAAATGAGTCAGAAACGACCCACACAAATTTGCTACATCATTTGGTGTCAAATGTGTTTGTGACATTTGCTCCCTGAGTGCGTAAGTATTTTTCAATTTTTCTAACAATACCTTTGAAAATACTTGATCGAATGATCCAAAAGTCAGAATCATACATAATACAGGGTTGAATTAATCCTTCTGACAAAGGTCATTTGCACTTGTTTGATAGCAGTAATGCCCGTGACCCTGTACAGGACATAGCGGGTATAGATAACGGATGGATGGATAGATGATAGCAGTAATGATACAGAAAAGTAGACTAATGCCCTGTTTGCAAGAGACTAGTATTACCTGTGGAGCTGCAATCATTTTTAGGGTTAGGGTTAGTTTAGTTACTGTACATTCCAACGTCTGTGTTTTTAATACCACATTTGGACACAGTAAGTCAAGTCTGTGTTTTGCTGTAATTTACAGACATTAATTCCTAGCTATTTCGTCAAAGCCTTGCACTGCATAACATCCAGTGCTGCAATGAAACAAGAAATGGCCACGAAAAAAGAGACACGAGATGAGGCCTTCAATTTAATGGTGGTGTGGCCACATAATTAAAACAACAAAATCGTCACTTGAATGAGACATAAGAGCGCTTGAGTTTCTTTTAAAAAAAATTATAGTTTTTCCACAAAGTGGCAACGATCCCACTTCCAACTTGAAGGTCATCCAGGGTGTATGTTTTGTTGCAGTTCCTTGATTGACCACTAGGCATTGGCTCCAAGACAAAGCAAATTCCCATTGACCGCCATGTTAAAAGTGCCAACTTTGTAGCAGAATTAAGACAAGGCAAGGAAAGTTTATTTGTACAGCACATTTCATACACAAAGGCAACTCAAAGTGCTTTGCAAGGCATTAAGATGAAATTAATTAATTTAAAAAATGATGATGACATAAAAATAAAAATAATTTAATGTATAATTGGACAGACAAAGGATTAAAAACAAAGAACAGTAAAAACAATGCAGTAAAATCCGACTAAACAAAGGCACAGGAGAACAGTAGAGTTTTCAGTTTAACTTTAAATGTGGCTAGCGTTGGAGAATATTTGATATCAAGAGGAAGTTCATTCCATATATGTACAGCATAGTAGCTAAATGTATTTTCACCGTTTGGTCCTAACCTTCCTACTAGCTGATTGCTACCTAAAGATCTCAGAGCTCTACTAATTGAACATATTTACAGCCTGGTACAAAAATATTTCTTTCATCTGGGGTTACGTATTACATTGATGACAACTATACGAGGGCATGAATTTTTTTGTATCACATCAGATACATTTTTATAAAGCAAATAATGAAGCTGACCAATCAGATGCCCGGACATCATTTGACGTGCTTCACTGACAGCTAGCCATTGGCTTTGACAGCTTCGTCCCACCTCTTTGCAACATGGTGCCAAGGGTTAACTAAAATTAACTTCAAAGGCTCTCTGTACAAATCTATGGGTCACATGACCATATAGTTTGCCCATAGTTATTTACAGCCAAAGGTCTCCATATAAAACTTAAAGGTGACATAGAATGGTTGAACACGGTATTTATCCTTTTTCTGTGATATGATACATAGACAACCAAATTTCGGTTTTGTATGTAATGCCTCAGAAGTTTCCTAAAAACCTCTTTCAGAAAGCTATGTCAGATGGGGGATTTTAAACGGGTACTTTTGCATCTATTTGGCATCCATTTGGGCTTAACTGGCAACCTCAATATGAAATGCAAGCACTTGACACTGATTGGCTGCCTTTGCTGCTACTCAAAAGAGACTTTGCCAGCAGACTTTGCCATGGACAGAGCAACTTTCTACAGCTATGGCCAATGCAAAGAGTTTAGATCAGGCCCACAAAAATCCATCCCAACCAGACCTGAGCTCATGCACGTTCTGTCCAAAACCGACCAGGCCAGAGTTCAGGTCGGGTATCGAGTTTAATTTCGTCAAAGCTTCATAAAATAAAAATGCTATTTAAAAAAAATAAAAAATATATTCCAATATATCAAGCCCAAACCAACCTGACGAAAGTGGTGGGAAAACACAGCCCAATACCTGGCCCAAACTCAGGACCGGGCCGAACTGAAACTACTACTGAAACACCTCTTCATGTAGTTTCTTCAAAGTCAAGGTAATGTAAAATCCCCTGTTAGAAGGTAACAGAACCTAATCACAATTGTAGTATCTGGTGTTTGTGATTGGTTTAACACAACTTCTTAATCTCATACAAGTTATTGCTTTCAGTCAGCCTTTTCGTCTTGCACATAAACTTCTGAAAGCCAGGAGGGTAATATAAACAGCATAATTCCTGTTGGACTATAATGAGATCAGAATGATTGAAGGGAAAGGAGATGAGGAGATGCAATAAGAGAAGGAGACTATAGAAGTGTGCGTGTAATATGCATCTCAGTCTGAGAGCTTATCCTCGTTTGTGTTAACATGCCTCTGTCTATTCCACACTGGCAGGAACAATAGTCCGCCCTGCACTCCTGAGGAGCAGCTAAAGCTGGGAACAATAAGGCAGCCGACACGTGTCTCAGCAGGAGGCAGTTCATGCCCAAGCCCTCGTCAGGGAGGACATCCAGAAACACGACTAGAACCAGGTGAAATGCCTGGAATGCCTGAATCCCATCTGGCTTCCTTGAAAAGGTAATCATGCACAAGAAAGAGGGAAAGTGGAGGACTGCATTCACTGCCCAGAAAACTGAAAATGAATCCAAGAAGGGCAGAGGTGAACAAGAGATGCTAACTGTCGTGAGGTCACTGGCATTCAGTGACCATGGCAACTGGTTGTAATTTCTCCATGGGGTGGATTGAGATGGACGAAGGTTACTAAATTAACCTCTTAAAACACCATTTAAAGTAATACTGCATCTTCCTTTACATTCAAAGCCACTTTTTTAAAAGGTAGATACAAAAGTCTTCATCTGTCCACAATCAGAGAACTAATATTTTGACTGTGCTTCCCATGTGATATTTTTCTGTATAAACAGAGAAAAATGTCACAGTGACTGACTGGATTTGCAATCACACAATCTGCATTGTCATTAGATGACTAGAAGAAACAATTAAACAATTAAATTAAACCAGAGTACTCTCATGGCTCTTCCAGGGTGACATTCTGTAATATTTTCAGAAAAGATGTGCTCCCTATTATATCCTGTTGGCTTTTGCAGACTGGATTAAGAAAGGCTAAAATATTTCAACAAATGCCTTGCATACATAAAATATGCATTTTGTAAACAAATGTCTGAGTCAGTGTTCTTCAGTCCTGGTCATAAATGACCATTGCACTGCATGGTTTAGACCTGCTCTAATGCTGGCGAAAAATGGGCAGTCATGACTGTTGACCTCCCACTCCATCCTTCCCTCAGTCATGAACAAGACCAAGATACTAAACTCCTCCACTTGGGCAGGACCCCGCCCCAGAGGACACTCCACCCTTTTCCAGCTGAGGACCATGGTCTCGGATTTGGAGGTGCTGATTCTCATCTTGGCCACTTCACACTTCGCTGCGAATCATTCCAGCGAGAGACGGACGTCCTGGCTCCTAGAGCTAGCTTCTGCAGCCGAGGATCGGACCGCCAGGGGCTCCGCCACTGGCTAATGCTCAGCTCACTTCGTACCTGCTCCCTATGGCCATCCCACTGGAAGGGGGGCCTATGTTACCCTTTCGGGCTGAGTCTGACCAGGCCCCATGGGCGACTGCCCAGCCACCAGGCCTAGCTCCAGAGGGGGCCCTGGTGACCTGCGTCCGGGCAAGGGAAACCTGGCTCCAACAATCCTTTTCATTATATGGGTCTGTGAGCCGCACTTCAGGTCCCTGCCGTAGAGACCTGTTTGCCATGGGTGACCCTACGAGGGGCATAAAGCTCCAGACAACATAGCTGCTAGGATCACAGTAAGATGGTGGCTCAGAAAGGGCAAATATGATGATGTGTGCAAGTTTTAAATGGCAAGTATATCCCAGACCTAAAACTTGTTCAGAACCTTGCTAAAATTTTTCACTTGCACTTGGGCATGAGTTGTCTCCCAATTTTTGTGTTCCCCAGAATGCGGAAAAAGGGGCTTGTCAGAATTTCCACCTTTACAGAAAGTGGCAGCTATAAATGCACAGAGACCAGAAAAGTTAGAAATATTACACAAGGGAAAGCAGAATACTAGGAGCTTTAAGGTACCTGCTGTAGTGCTAATGTGCAGCTAGGGCTCCAGAAGTAGAACATTGGTTAGAAGTTGGTGCTTTGATTCCTGGTCTTGTGACCTACATGTCAAAAAGTCATGAGGTCTCTCACTGAACTCCACATTGCGTCATAGACACAATCACATATAAAAAATGCATCAGAGGCAGTCACACTTATACCATGTCACACACAAATGATATTCCAGCCCCTGACATAAATGGGGGGATATAAATGCATCTAAACCAGAAGAGTTTTAGAGTCAGAATAGCACCAGTTTTCCTGGCTCTGAATCAGTAGGTGGAGCTAGAATGGCTGCAAAGTCTACGCAGAGGATGAGCTCAATCAGCACATCACAAGGACTGTGACAGACAGTCTGTAATTTACTTTAAGTGTGGCAAGAAAAGAGACAAAGCCACAGTGACAAGCAAATAGGAGAAAAAAAACAAAAACAAAAACATTGCAACCACAATGGTTGAAGAGAGAGGGGCTGGCTGGACTGGCCGTATTACGAAATGTCACTTGACTTAGTTCACTTTTGCCTTGTTTAGCAACCTGAAGGAGCTATTATCTGACCAAGTGTTTTTCTTCTGCAAGAGCGGAGACAATGCAAACACTAGTAGCAATGGAAAAACAGAGGCCAGTACACGCTCTGTGTGTCCCACTGGAAAAAATGTTGAAACTTTGATTTTTTTTGATAGTGTTTATTCATCTGTATTCTTTATTCAACACCAAATGAAAAAAACTTAACTGCAAAGATGACCAGATCCATCTTTAGATTTCAGAAGGCAAAACTACTATTAATGTAGTAGATCACCTTGAAGGATGATAACCCTGCTGCTAACTGAGTTCTCCTCAACATTTACTCTTTCTGTTGATTTTTTGCCCTCTACACTGAGATGAAATGTAGGCTACACTTTAGTTTTGCAATGGAAGCTACCCTCCATTTCCTGTTCACTTGTTTCCCTGTCAACTTTAATCTTCACAATCAATCAACCATGACACACAGCACTCAAAAAAAAGCTCTCTCAGCCCCCGACTGCAACTTTGCTGATTTGACATAAACAGGTCAGGGAGGGAAACAAGCCAGGACATATCACCCTTCTAAGTTTTCCTTTCAATCTCTGCTACATGTCCCAGATCTTTCATTCATTCACACTGAGAGAGGACACAGATAGATTGATTAAAATTTTGTGGTCTCCAGTCAGACGTAAAGACTCAACTTTACACACATAAAAGCAAAAAGTTGAACGTCCTGTTTTGCCTTTTTTTCTTTCTTTTTTTTTTTAAACATTTTTGCCTTTTCTCTGTCTCTGCTTAACTCTGTTTCAATGTATTGGCCTCCACGTTTCTCCCTGAGGTGTGAATTTTATTAAAACCATATGCAGAGAATTGGATTTATATATCAGTTCTAATTCATAGTCCCTGCAGAGAACACCTGGAAGAGTTTTTAGGTACAAGGTCGAACTTAAAGGAGTGCTCGAACGTGTATCTTTGGAGTCAGGGATGAGGTCTCCTTTTCCCTGTGTGAACTATTGTGTATTTGATGGAAGCTTACAATAAAATGGGAAAATTGGTGAAAAGAGAAGGAAAACATTCCCACCATACCTTAGTTACCACCATTGAGACGAGTATAATATTAACTGTTACCTTGCTTACATGGTAATCAAATCTGTCCATCCATCCTCATTTGTAATGTCTCTAAAAAAACAATGTTTGAAACAAGAGCTGAAAGGAGGACTCGAGCAGCATTCGAACTTTCAAAAACCGACATTTGACTATTTGACCACAGCCTTTGGTTCCTCAAGCCTTTTCAGAGCTGGGTCCTGGCAAAGTTATTCAATCTGAAAGCTTATTGGCCATCCTGGCAAGTGGCTCAGCTGGAAGAATCGGCTGTTATGGCTTTTGCCAGGGAAAGCAGCCAACAAGCCAGAGGCTGTTCACCTGTTTGAACAGGTAACAGCAGCCACAAAGAAAGCCCTGGTTCAGAGCCAGAAAAAAGTGGTGTTATTCACCCTAAGGCTGGCTGGGATAGAAAAACCACTTCCATCAGGGCATAATGACAGGATTATCATTGCCAACCAAGATATTGTGACTGCGTTTGTTAAATCAAGTTTGTATCAAGCTGGAAGAAAATAAACTAACAAAAAGGAATTAAAGAGAATGGACAGCAATATCAAGCGCCAGTAGTCCATAAAAAGGATTGTGTGTTATAGGTGAGTCACCAAACCTTGACCCAAAGTTCAGTCTCAAGTTCACGTTGTTCAATTCAGGGTCGCGTCCAAGTTGGGTCTACAATTGAAGAACTAAATTAACCTCAGTAAACAATATGTCAAGTTCTGTATGTACATTTGGTGATGGGTTAGGTCAACTTTCTAACAAAATGGGCAATCCATTTGGTTTTTCAGTCACATACTCACACACATGTTCCACTCAGTTTCATGGGGCAGACTTTTTTTTTAACTCTGCAAAATAGTTTGTCCTTTTGGGGATCCCAATCTAACATACAGGGTGTTGGCTATGTGCCACCAGTGGTTGTGGATGTAACAGTGTTGGGATATAAAAGTCAACATCCCAATTGGAAGATGACTTAACTTCTTTAGATGTATTCAAAAGTAAGTAAACTTTGTGTCATATTCAGATCAGTGATGTAAAATCAGAGGCTCTGACTTCCTAGTCCAACTGCAGTTAATGAATAATTCCAAGTCAGAATCAAGTCATGAGTTCTTTAAATTAGGGCTCAGGTTGGACTTGAGTCTGTGTCCTGGACTCAAGTACTACAAAGCTTAATAACACTATGACTATCGTAGTGTCTTTGTATGCTTGAATCGAGAGAGAGGAATAAAAAATCATAATTCAGCATCAAACTGCTAATTTTAAGATATTGGTTTTGAGGAAAGATAAACACAGTGATCCTTGTTATTTTCCCATCATGGTCTTCCAAAGGAAAGTTTTTAAAAAAGTATCAGAAGAGAGGTAATTGTCTGTGGCAGCTTTGTTTATATGAAAAAAGAAACAGATATTCAGAATGCCTGTTTTCTGCTCCATGGGTAGATTATCTTGTATTGTGCACAGATCTTCAAAATGTTTGATAATGATAATGATAACGGAGCTTAATAAACAATCAAGCTTTAATTAATTAACCAGCTCAGCAGCCAACCAATACCAACCAACAAGAGAAGCCAGCAGTCCACATCCATTCAAAATTTCCCTAAAACTAGTTGTGAACAGTGTGCTTATTGGAATTGACTTGTTGAGCTGTTACACAATGAAGTTCAGCGTTGATGTGAAAACCTGAAATTCAACCAAGATAAAATAAAAACATTGGCTAAAGAAAATAAATCACTCTTTTCATTTACCACCATTAAAAAAATGAACTTGTTATTGTTGTTAAAGACAATAAGGCCATGAAAGAAACCATTCTCCTTGTGTTTTACCACAATACGCACACAATGACAAGCCAGAACAGCTGATTCAGGAATTCATGAGTGGCCACCTGAAAATCTCCAAGGACAAAGCTAAAGACATTACACTCCACTAAGTACATCGTAAAGGAATTAAAAATCCAGCAAACACCCATGGCCAGTTGTAGCAAAACTTGAACACTTCAAGCTAAAACAAGTGGTACAACACATAGCAAATGCTTAAACGGAACAGACTATGGACTGCTATAGCAATTGTTAAATAAACTGCTATAACGGTTCACAACTGCGTGCTGCAGCAACACACAATGGAGGGTTGATTGTGTTGTCATGACCAGAAGAAAAAGTGCTGCCTGACATATAAAGGAAAATGCATATTTGTTGTGTTGACCAGCTAACTGCAGGTAACTGTTCTATGGAACGTATGTCTTTGGAACATGAGTCTTTGGTTCTTCCAATACATCCCCTTCCTTCACACACAAACACACAAAATGGTATCACTCTTTGATATGTATGGAACCTCACCCTAGTTTCATAAAAAAAAAAAAAAAAAAGTGCTGTAATTTACTCCGTTCTGCAGTTGTGTGCAGGTGGGGCCACGGAAACACTTTGAATGTAAAATATGGTGTTGTGGAAAATAACAGGTGTGCAGCAAACAGATGGGAGTTTGTACCTCAAGGGATTATAAAAGTGCATGGACAGGTTTTAACCAAATAAATGTTCAGGTATTGCATTTAAAGTGGTTGATTTGAATTTCAAAAGAAATGCACCAAAGCTCATTAACCTAAAGAAAAAAAATCAATTCATTCATTTTCAGGAGTCTAAATTCAATCTGTATGTCATTTGCATCCTTCCTGCCAATGTTTTTTTATCAGCCTCATTTTCACTTCAGACGCCAGCAGAGCTATGCATAGTCCATCAGTGGTGTTTTGGGGCATTTTTAACCCTTCTGTCCCAGCATCTCCTGGCGTCCTGTCTTTTGTGTGTGAAATCTCATTCAATCTCTATAATTGATTGTGCATAACCACAGCTACTGGTTTCATCTAATTTGGTGACCACGTTTGCAGCGCTAATGATACACCCAGTACCATCTGTTCAGTTCTTAGGAAGATCCAGTTATATGCAATGTGTCACCTATTCCCAGCTGAAATACACGCACAGCTCCGGGTGGACCTGGTCATCCAGAACAGAGCAGCTCTTGGCCTCCAGCTCATTAGTGTGGTCCCAGCAGGAAGCTTGCATGAACAGGTTCAGGAGACAAAAGCAGATGCCCAGTAGTAAATTCATCTAGCATTTATAATTATACATGTCTGTAAGAAAAGAAGCTAGATCTAGACCAGGGGTGACAAACTCTATTTAATCCAGGGCCACATCATCATCATGGTCCTTTAAAAGGGTTACTATTATTCTTTACTTCCTCAAATGTTGTCAGATTTCCCTACTAGTTCCTGGACTCGATCATAAAAGTTTGTAGCACAAATTTTGTCATAAAATCTCAAATTTCACAAAAATAGTGTCCCTTACCATAAAATGTAGACTTTTGTATTAACAACTAACTAATTACATTTTTTTCCTGTAAAATCACTTTTAAAAAAAAGCTGAGTTTTTTTGTGGATAAGTTTTGCATGATCTTTGTTTTTTTTTTGTTTTGTTTTTTTAAATAATCAAGACTTTTTATCATATAATCACAAATTTGGTCTGCAGGTTTAACACATCTGATCTAGATGATTTGTGTAAGAGGCTAATAAAACTCAATGATAAATCTAAAAACATGAGTGGGTATCTCTATTAAAACATATCACTTAATATTTTGCAATAAAGCTAAAACAGGCAAACAAAAACAGTGATAAAGAATTAAACACTGGTCAAAGCGGGACATGACATGATAATGAGACACTTTTTGCCAAAACTGATGACCTGTTATTTTACAACCAGGCAACATCTTTTTCTGTCTGGTAACTCAGCACCAACAGATGTATTTACGCAACATTTATTACCTGTCATTAACACGCAGTCAGCATGTGCGCATGGAAACAATCAAAAGTCTACCTCGAAAATATGTAGTGAGGATGTAAATTTTCTTCAGGAAATCAAACAGAAAAATTATTACAGTGCCTTCAAGGGCAGAACAATACATTACTTCAACATCTGAGAAGATGAACAACTCTTTAATCCATAAGAAAGGATGGTAGTTTCATGCTTGACAAGACAGTAAAAGTCTTGATTTTTGGAATGTGCCAGGTATGGGGAAATTACAAATATGAATAATTATTTCAGCTTTGAAAAATATCTTAAAGGCTTTCTTTTTGTTTTACTTTCTTGTGCATAATTTACCTCTGTCTTTGCTTTTTCAAACGTTTTTCATTTTTGCAACTAGCATATTTGTTCAAATGACCTTAAAAAATATTGTTCCTTTGTTTTCTACAAATATGACATGTCATAACAAAATGCACAAAGAAGATGAATGGTATGCAAAGTCTCCCGTGGAGTTAATCTGTTCGAAAGGCAAAAGACAAATTGCAATTCTGATGTACAAGGTGCATCAAAAAAATGTTTCTGAATACTTTGTAAAGTTCTGGAGTCATGCCCTCTCCGTAGCTTTTGAAACTTCTGCTGGGTTGATGCCAGCAGATTTTCTTAGACCTCACTCACACAAACACCTTGCAGGTGTCAAGTGTTGTTGTCTATGACGGAATGAATGAAAATATAGATATGGTGTTATAATTATCACTAATGAATCTTCATGACCAGACAGAAAATCTGTGCATAATCAAGTTGCAGGGTCTGGCCTGAGCGAAGATAATATACAGTGGGGAGAAAAAGTATTTAGTCAACCATCAATTGTGCCAGTTCTCCCTCTTAAAAAGATGAGAAAGGCCTATAATTTTCACCAAAGGTACACTTCAACTATGAGAGACAAAATGAGGAAAAAAAATCCAGAAAATCACATTGGCTGATTTTTAAAGAATTT